>JAODIE010017681.1:0-71673 GCA_027575565.1 Diploeciton nevermanni
AGGCAACATGCCGAAAACGTTTTATAAATCAATTTTAAGTAAGTGTTATAG
The DNA here is from genome assembly GCA_027575565.1 of Diploeciton nevermanni. Taxonomy (NCBI): domain Eukaryota; kingdom Metazoa; phylum Arthropoda; class Insecta; order Coleoptera; family Staphylinidae; genus Diploeciton; species Diploeciton nevermanni. The sequence goes on from JAODIE010017681.1 coordinate 52, forward strand.
TGCAAATTTTCAACAATATGAATAAATTTTATCTACATAATGCGTACTAAATATCTTGTAACCACACTCAACTCTAACTTGTATTATGTGAGTTATTTTTTTATTATAACGTGCCATTATCCTTGAGTTTTACATGTTGATAGTTCTGGAAGAATCGATGGAACTGTGCCAATGTTTATAAAATACGGTAACTATTTAGACAGCGCAGTAGTAAAACACTAGGTAAACCGTAGTAAATACTGGGACAGATGTACTTTTCCTATCCCTGGTCTTACCAACTCTTACTTGCTCATCTTGCGTTCCCTTTAATGCTGGGGGACCGCATAAGGTCCCCTCATTGCGAAGTGGAGATACAATATCGCTGCAGATAACATAATGTAATACGAAATCTAGCATCTGGCTTCTGTTTACGGATTCTAAAACTAGAAATCTCTTGGATATCAGATCTAAAAACCTTTCTTCTCGGAATGTTTTCATTAATCATAGAAAGTGTTTGATACAAATTTAAATAAAAAACACTACTTCTTAAAAAGTTATTATTTCATTCCCATGTGTATATGAGGAGAAATAAGCTGCTTAATTACATCGATGCTAAATAAGCATGTACCACTGAATAGTATGTACCGTGAATGACTGTCCTGAACGTAAGTTGATATTATTTGATATTATTTTATGTACATAAACGTAAATGATATAAATCGCTGTATAAAAGAGAGATATTTGTATACGACGGAGGAGGAAGCTGGTGCTATCTATAATTAATTATTCGCAAATTACAAGGTGTTTTATAAAAACATTTCTTAAATTCTGGTTATTTGGTGTAATAGAATTTCATGCAATTCAATAGTTACAAATAACTTATAAAATGTACATCAATATTTACGTAATTTGATTTAGAGAATCTTTTACTCCAGATACACCAATACATTCAATTTATTCGCTATCACTTGTTTTATCGTGATTATTGCTTTATCTAAATCCAAAACTATGCTATATATTTACAAATTCTCACATCACATTATATGATAAAACTCTCACGCTTACTTCATAGAAATCGGAAACATATCTAAGCTTAGATGAAATATTCTATTCTGATAATATATATATATATTTACTTCTCATTATTACATTTATAGTCTGTTGTTTCATTTATGGTTTTTGATGAACCATTATCGCGATCTTTTGATTTGCGTTTCCAGAACGCCATTCTTTTGATTAAATGTTTTATACTGGATACGCTTCGTTGTTTTACAAGTAACTGGTTAGATCCTAAAGGTTCCAAGGATACGATTGTTTCTTCTGATATATTACTCAAAGTAATAGTCGCCATGCCTTCCGAATCCAAGCTAGATGACTGCGGTAAATCAACCTGTATGTCATTTTGGTTTTTGTTTGCAGAGATTGATTCCAACTGTGTTGAACTAGGATGACAAGTATTGTTAGTTGGCTCCCAGGATGATAAAGGCACCATATATTCCAGACATTCGCCATGTGCTTTCTGTTCATTTTGATTCGGTACATGAGCAACAATTGCGACCAAGTTTACCATTGATGGACTATCACCCAAGTGGGTACCATCGCCAGGAATTGCCAAGTCATGCATAACGGCCCAGTTGTTAACTTTCTTTTTATTTCCACTGCAATTTTCTCGTTTTACCCGGCACAATGTAATCTCCGAATCAGTGGGCCCTATACTTGATTCTTTCATCTGAGTAATTCTTTCAATCTTTGCATTATATGAAAAATCTGAAATACACTGGATTATATAATTATAGGATTGATTTTGGATTGAAATTATTTAAACCTTGATTATTATCTAACGTAGAATGTTTAGAACCATCCGGAGATGAATATACAAACTGCTCATTCTTTTGATTCATAGTAATAATGAGTTAAATGTTAATATATAAATAGGTAAAACGATTACAATAATTTTGACAGATTAGTTATTATTAATGTTGTTGTCAACATTTTAGCTGATAGATTATTTATTTAGAAAATTAAATTGTTAATTTATAGACTGTCAATAGGTACTTATTACTATTTGTTCTAAATTTAAATATATTTTGTGAAATTTTCTAAAATACAACTTGAAAAATACATTTTACAGTTTCTTTCATATGCAACCAATTCTACTTTGTTTAGACCAAGCCGTCCAAAAACTTTTTTTTATTGAATATGCACATGGTACTTCTTCAATATTCTTATGTTTAATGTTAGAATATGAAATTACTGTTCTATAGAATAGTATTATTTTTGCGGTATTCCAGTTTTTTGACAAACTCTGTATGAAATAAATCCTAATTTCATATGGGGACATCCGGTATTAATGAACTGTTCGGCAGGTTGTGCACTCTTACCGGTCCTCCAGTTCGTCCTACCCAAAAATTATCCATTTTATCAGCTCTTGCTGACAGTGACGCATAGGACAAATACCAGCCCGACGACGTATTGACAGTTGTGTGTCAGCGGACTCAGTGGTGCGAGTCATAGTTTTGGTCCTAAGGTTAGTTAATTGCGTGCACACACTTGATTAAGTTGTCCCTGCTAGTGCTAATCGTTAACCCATATGTGCCACATCGCAATCGCCTGCTATAGTCAATTCAGCGCAGACCTTACAATGCAGCTTTCCGTTTGTTTGCTGCTGGTTTGCCAAAATAAACTGTTAATTAACGCGTGATAAACGGCTATTATCTTATCACACTCCGAAACAACATCTCTACAATCTGGACAATACCTTGTACGACCAGTCAAAATGTTTGCTTCGTTGAAGAATAAGATTCGCGAAGAGACAGGTAGTGACTTGTCCAAGTTAACTGCAAAGATAACTTCATCAACTGTACAGCGAATAGATTCACTCAGAGGTAAAGGCTCCACATCTAGTCTCAATTCTTTAGTATCTTCTGATGGCCAGAAGGACGACGTGTCTGAAACTGGACGGATTGATGAAGATCTCAAGAAAAAGGTACATAGATTAGAGGTGGAGTTTGTTAAGAAATTGGATGAGAAGGATAAAGAGTTGAAGGAACTTCTAAATGAAAAGGATAAACAAATCAGTAGTCTACAAAAGGAAAAGGAAGAGGCTTATAAACAAATTTATAATTTAAAGGAATCTCTAAAAAATGTTGAAGGTATTTATAATTTAACATAAATAGATGAATTATTCTTTAATTATGCCTTTGCTTAGATTTCAAGCAAAAGCTTGTTGAAAGACAAGAAGACAAGGAGCAAATTGAAAGTTTTCAAACACAAGAGTTGTCTAAAGTGAAACATTTAGTATTATTAAGAGAGCAAGAATTGGAAGATAAATCAAATCTGCTCAAAGAAACAAGTTTACAGCTAGAAAAACATAGGAGCGAAGTGAATAGGTTACGGCGTTTTGAGGAGCAGCTCAGTGATGTCCAAGTAAGTTCTAGATCTTTTGTTGTATTCTTAATTGGGTTTAATCAGGGATACCACATACAATACATCTATTAACATGGACAATAACATAAACCTAGGTTTATCCACTTATTATTGTGATATGTACAGCAATCATAATTGAAACTATTGTGGGTTGATTTTTATTCCATTGTTATTTTAATTAGATACAGTGTGGTTTGAGATATACGACTTGAAAATCTTTAACAAAACACTGTATCATTTTTTATTCAAATATTTTCTTGTTTTGATTCCATTAATTCATTTTTTCTGTTAAATAAATTCGCATCATTTTTAACGCTTTACAGCAAATTCGTTGTTTCATGTGGAATAACTGTTCGTTTTGTAGACTTGATGTTTCATTCAAAATCAGTGCAAAAAATAATCAACTATTTATTGTATTGGAAGTGTAAGTGTTTTTATACAAACCTACGCTCGTGGTCTCTCTTTCACATGTTTTCGTGTTGATAACGAAGTGTCGTTGGTTTTTTGCCATTGTATAATGGTCGGTTTCAACACGGTTACATAAATTATTTTTTCAAAGTTTGAGGCAGTAGTTGTGGGTAGTACTGATTACGCGTCGAGACGATGGCAATTATATAAGTAGGCCAGGTAATTACACGTAAACCAATTTCGTGTTAATGCTGGATTTTGTTTAAATATTTAAAAAGTACTTTGTTTTAAAGCTTTGTCTTAAAAATGATTTATTTTAGCTGTCTTGACACATTGTCATAATTTCATAATCAGTACATAATTATCATATTAACACTGAATTTTAAAACATAATTTATGCTGACAAATTTTTCGTTCTCGTGCAACTTTTTTAAATAAACTAATAATAACTGGAATATGCGGATATTGTGTTTTTCTTGCTTACCGTTGATGAAATTCTGCATAGTATTTTTTGCAATGCTACCTAATTAATTCTGTTTAGTTTTTAGTAGCAACTAAGTATCAAGGTTGTCTCCAATAACATTTGGGTGCTTTGTTGGCTACTCAAAAAATCTGTTTGCATTGTGTGTATTGTTTGTTTTGGGGAACGTCGTCGATACTAACATGGCATTTTCTTTAAATATACTGTGCTGATTTCTGTTATATTTCATCAATGTTGTTTTCTACTTCTAGCTATCTTTACCGACTTTGTTATTTCTTTTAATTTATTTCTTCTTCCCATTACACTCGCGCTTCGGCATTACAACACAGCGACTTGTGACGCAAACATCGCGAATTTAAGACGGCACAGTTGAACGTTTAAGTGTATTAGTTTAGTTTAATTATGATTTGTGTTCGCTTAAAATCAGTATAATACGCTTCGATTGTTTACAACAATCACACATTAGGAGGTATGTGCTTGTGGGCTTTATTTTTTTTTTTTTATACCAGTGATTGTCGAGTGGCGATGATCCAAAATGAAGTAGCCGTTGCAAATTACTTTGCATAAATTCGAGTTGGTTTCGTTATAATTGCAGGACGATCTTGAAAGTCTGCGTCATTCGAGTGCCAGGGACATGGCCACGCTGGCGTCAGATTTAGCGAAAAGTGAGGAAGAGCGGAGGCATTTAACGGACTTGGTTGCAATCTTGCGAGAAAGGAGTAATTCCGACAATTCTAATCAACAATTTACTGCGGAACGGAAACTTCTTGAGCAGCGCTTGGAAGAAGCTCACGTGCATCTTGCTGATATCAAGACATCTTGGAGTGATAAAATTGCCTCATTGGAAACACAAGTATTAAATTCAGCATAGTCACAGAGTAGGTTATTTCAAAATGCGGTTTTTAGGTCGGAAGGTTGAGTCGACAAGCAGCCGAAGAAGGATCCGAACGTAGGCGGGCCGTGGACGAAAAGGATGTGTTATTGGAACATGTGCGTCAGTTAGAATGTGAATTAGAATGTAATAACCTGGAGTTGAATAACAAAGATGCAAAAATGAAACGGTTGACAATGGAGATTGAAGAGTTGTCGACGGAGTTGAAGAATTTGCGTTTGGAGTCGGAGGAAGAAGTTGCTTTTTTGAGGGTGCAAATTGTGAGTTAAAAGTGCTAGACGTAGTTGAAAGATGCAACATTAGTTAGACTAGTTGCTTTTTGGGGATAGTATGACACATTCCTTGAAACACTAGATTTTAGGTGTTTTAAATGTTGTTACCATTTTAATTTAACATATGTTGTTATTTTTGTAGCAATATTCACGTATGTATTAAGTAAATTTTTGTTATTTTATTACGTTACAATACATTTTGAGATTACTTTATGCCACCAAAATTTATTGTTGATTTTACTTTTATTAAATCCAGTGTGCCTACACATCAACCCATAATACACAAATGGCTGTACATATTTATTTATCAAAACGTTTTATTTAAATAATTCGTTCATTTTGTTAATGACGTGTTTAAACTATATAGGTTTATGTTTGTCAGAATACGCTAGTTCTGGACGTGGATTTATGAGACATTATTTTGCAGCAAAATACAAAAATTGAAATGAAGGCCGTCAAGAAAAACTTAGAAAACACCGAATGTGAGTTGGAGAAACACGAGGAGGAGTGCAGTAAACTACGACTTTCCGTAGATTCGGAACACCAAACCAACAGTTCTCTGCGGCAAGTTATCACCAAATTGGAGAAAGACTTCGACGAGGAGAAGAAAAATAGTTTGAATGTGCAGCGAACTTTAACAAGGGTTACCGCCGAGAAGAATACAGCATTGTTGCGCAACGCTGAGATATCGCAGCAGATGGAGATTGTTAAACAGGAGACAAGGCGACAGGAGAGTGAAATGAATGATTTATTAAACAAAATAAATCAATTAGAAGATGAAAATACGAAATACAAGGAGAAAGAAACCAAAGGCGTGGAACAGGAATTACGAAACACAGTAACGATATTGGAAGAACAGTTGTCGGATAAAAACAAGGTATTTATTAGTTATGCTGTTTTATTTGTTTGCGGATAAAACTAACAGATTGTTATACTTGCAGAATATAAAGACCCTTCAATTACGCCTTGCCGACATGAAAAAAACACTCCAGCAAGAACTGCGCACGACGAATCATTCTTCTTTTTACGAGAACAATGAACCAGCGGCAATTTTAACTCCTAGTCAAATAACAACGCGTAATCATCAATATTCAGGAATACGCAAGGATGACGACGACGTGAACTTCACATACCTCAAACACGTTATCATTAAGTTTCTCACCAGCCGTGAATATGAGGCGCAACATTTAACGCGTGCAGTGGCCACTCTCTTGAAATTCTCACCAGAGGAAGAAAAGCTATTAAATGATACATTGGAATGGAAAATGTCGTGGTTTGGGTCAAGGCCAAAAGTTGGTAAGGGTCAAAATTCCAAAGGCTTGCCTCGCAGCTGATGGTTGCTTTAATTACTCGCCCACGAATATCATTTAAGTAGTCACTGAAGGTCAAAGAAGGGGGTGTTATTGTAGGTTCATAAATAATCTAACTTCTGTTAATTTGTTTTCAGATGGTAAATAACCTAATAGGACCAAGCGTCCAGTCCTAGAGGAATTATACCATGGTCCGAGAGGGACCGGATGCCAAGTCGCAGGTTTGTTTTTCGATGACTAGCTATTACACGAGATGATGAATATGGTTGCAAATTTTCTTTAACGAAACCTTGGTGCTGGGTGGTCCCTCTCTGATTTTCACTTTTGTACCACGTTTATAAGGAATAGTCAGTCAATCTTAAAGGATTTTAACAGTAAAAACTAGCAATTAGAATTCATGTATGATTCAAAAGGCATCCCTCGAGATTATTTTAGTGATTTCTTGTTAATAGCATGTTACTAGTGATTCATATATTTCCTAGAATTTGTTATCCTACTGTAAACATAAACAGTTATTATTGAACGATTCTTTGAGAATGTTTTGTATTTTTATAGCGCCGAACGGAACGAACTACAACATTTGTACATAAAGTTACGTTAAATGTAGTATAGAAATCGTGGATTTTACTTTTAGGGTTTGTAATCACGTGAAACTGCCAAATATTATATGGTATCGCCAATTTTGTCCTTGTCTTTGGCTTAGTTTTACTACTTTTCATGGTTATATTACCTATAAATTGTTGTCTATTTATTATATTTATTTTCGAAAATAAATGCAAAATATGAATTGACTTTATTTACATTAAAATTTTAATTAACACAGGTCATCTTAGTATTGCAATAGAATATTGAGTGGTTGCTTAAGGCTTTTTACCAGTATCCCTCTTTGATTGTTCATCTTGTGCGGTATTTGAGACTGTTTTCATCTTGTCTTCTGGGTGATTTGCCCCAAAACCCAAACCTTTGGAATTATTTGGAATTGCATTCTTTTGCAAGGATATTTCCGAACTTTGTTCTGGACTCGGAGTAGGTGTAATATTTATTGTAGTGTCATGATTTGTTTTGGGTGCTGTTGCTTCAGTTTTCATTTTAAGAAAGTTTTTAATTAACGTAGCAGACTGCTGTTGTACTACACTTTGGTGAGTTAGTAGATCAGTTGACGGAGCTTGCAACTTCGATGGAATTACATGTGGTTTTCTAATTCCTTCGTTTTCAGCCAATCTTTTCTTCATCACTTTAGTCATGATAGGTTCAGTGACGTTTTTAATTTTTGAGGAGATGATATCAGTAAAATCGGAGTGTTTTAATGGTCCTGCCATGTTTTCTTTTTTTGTATTTTCGGGAGTCACAATTTTTGATTTAATACTTCCTTGGCTGTCTGCTGTGGGGCGAATATTAGACGATTGCAGAAATTTCGTGGCAGCAGTCGTAGGGTCAGTAACTTTTTTGGGAAGGTCTACTAATTTGGCTGCTAGTGCTGCCCGCTTTTCTTCTTTCTCAGCCACTGCTTCCAGGTCTTTTAGTATATTAGTCACAAGGTTTGGTTTTATACAGTCTTGAGGAGTTTTTTCAGTAACCACTGACGCCGTCGGATGAGTAGATTTAGTTTCTTCCTTATTTTTTTTCTTATCATGTTTTATTTCGGACATTTTCCTATCTGGTGATGAATATATTGGATTTATTTCAACCATAATTGATAATGGTTTCGAAGCTTCTTGTATAACTGTCTCTTTAAAAAATTCTGCACCTTTGCTTGATTTTTTCTCAGAATCTAGAACAATATTTACTTTCGGTGGCACTTCACTTAGGGAAGCCTTTTGGGATTTCACTCCAGTATCAACCAGTGGCTGAATTTTTGCTTCGTTGACAATCATTTGAGGACGGGTAACTTTAGCCCAAGTAAGTGGCTTGTAACACATTAGGCCTTTATCAAAGTAATGAACTAAATCTCCTTCCATGTTTAACCCTTGTTCAATTAACAGTTTCTTGTTTACTTTTTTCGAGGATAACAGTTCAAACTTAGAAACAATGCGTACGTAATGAGGTATCCAATTTTGGGGAAGATGGTCAACTAAATCATCAGTAAATTTTTTCATATCTAGGTTTTTATTGGGATCTTCAATTGCTAGGATTTCAATATCTTGCTTATAGCCCATCTGAAATTAAATCGTTCAATTGTGTATTTAAAATACTATCCCAGTGGTAAGGGTTTACTTACTGAAAGGCTGTAGGCCGCACATCGTTTGCTAGTAAATTTTGATGCAATGTACTCCACTTCTTCAGACGTAACCAATTTGTTCATCCATGATTTGTCTACGTGTTTATTAAGAGGACGCAAGTAAAGATTTTCATCCATTGACAATATTTCCCCGGTAGTGATAGCCATATCGCCATTCTTCAAAAAAATCATTAAAATAACCAGATTAACTTTAAATTGAAGATTACTCACTTTAAATATATTTTGAATAGTTTTCACTTTTGGTGGGAGATTGGCACTTTCAGTCCACAGTTTTATCAACATTCCAGGTTCTCCTACAAATCAAACAACGTTTTAAAATATTTTAACTACTACTGGCGGATATATGTTGACTAATTGCATCTTTGTTAATTAAATTAGCTTCTGAAGTCGATAAAATTCATCACTACATGACCCTGACTTTTAGCCAAAGCCTTTACATTCCAATTTCGCCCCCTAAGTATCACCATTGATTTGGGCGTTTGTGTGAGCATTGATGTCTACCAGTTACGTAACTGTTTTATAAATATATCGACAACTTACCACATTCACATAATTGACAAAACCCGTCTTCACTACGCACTGGAATATTATCTTTTCCAAATACCTTAATGACAAAGTGAGGGAACATAAAACTAGGTGCCATTTTTGGCCTAAAACCAATTACACCAATCTTTCCCTCCAGGTTAACTACAATAATACCAACAAAGCTCATAAGTTTACCATCGTCAAATAATAAATATCAACATTACTTAGATTAATATTTTCCCTTGATGCATCATGCACTTCATACATCTTGGTCCCGAATCTATTAACAAACTCTTGCCAGTAGTCGCTCTCTAAGCCGCATCCGTACATAGCTCGAACAGGATGAAATGTCTCGATAGGGCTCACAGGACTTAATAGCAGATGCTTACACATATTGCCTGCATATTGGCCAACTGTACAATTATATATATAGCATTCCCTAAAGTAGTCTTCGGCGGAAAATTTGGATTTCAACACGGTGGTCACTCCATTGGTAATAGATGGACCTATGCCTAATAACATTCCAGCGGGTTCATGCAAAGGCGTTGGATTGTAAATCTTCTCGGACGAATTTAAGTCTAGCATCATAGCAGTTGCGGTTGAGTCAAAAAGAAACCTAAAAATTGAGCCTTGGCCTTATTGAAACTTAGACAAGCTTTCTGATTGAACATATGCATACTTTTCATGGGATATGACTATAGGTTCCTTGAAAACGGTATCATCGGAAGTATACATATAGAGCAAAGGATCATCATGGTGTACGTTGACGAAAACCTCAGGCAAGTCATTACATTCTTTCAGTAACTCTTCTTCTAAGACGTGAAACTCCGGTTGTTTGGCTTTGTGTCTTATTTGAAAGATTTTCACACCACTCAGGTTTTTATAAACATCATCAAATGCTAAAAAGATCAGAAGAGTAAATCAATGAAAAGAATTGTAAATATTTTACCATGCATCAATTCGTCATCGAAAATGATCCCCTTGCAGCCGGAGTTTTTAATTGCTTGAGTTAGTCCTTTGTTGCGCAATTCAGTGCTGATCAATGTAGTGATGACGCCAATGTTGGACATCCCTAGGACAGTGGCAACCAATTCTGGACTATTCAAAGCAAACATTGCAATGACGTCGCCTTTTTGGAAGCCATACTTTTGCATCAAGCGAGATGCCCTGTTGGCATAGCTGGCTACATCCTTGTATTTCCAGTGTTGATCTTGCATCTGCAGCATTATTTTATCCGGATGCTTCTTCTCCATTTGTTGGAATACTTTTGGTAGGGTGAGGTTTTGATTTTTAATACGCTTAGCAAGCAACCAGCACTTGGTGTACCTCCATAGGAATCTATAAAATTAGTTATGTTTAACGCCAGCCGGAATGCGACACTAATAAGTGTTTACTTGCTATCTCTATTAAATGTCTTTGACATTATATCCATGTCCTTAGAATGGTATAATAATAAAGGAACAGCACTAAATAACATATAGAGCTTTCCAAACATAACAGACATTAAGCCAATCAGAGTTCCGGACACTAACCATCCTATTTTCTTGCTGCTCAAGTCAATTTTATGATCAACAAATTTGGTAAGAGTTCTTTCAGTTTTTGGTAGATTAGTAAGTTGTGATGACAATGGAAACACCTTTTCTACTTGTTTATCTTGAATAGGTTTTGTGTGTTTTGCGATTTTCTTTTCCTGCTTCGATGGATCTTGTGCTCCAGTAGAGAAGGCCAACCTTTTCCAATCTACAAAATTTAAATGCCTAGTAAATCTGTATTTTATTCCAAATCTAGTTGTAGCGTTCAGCTGAGCCATATTTAGTTTGAAAACGTTTGGTGGCGAATAGAGGGATATTGGGCGTTGCACGTTCAGACCGTTGTTTCTGCCCAGTCTTTGCATGAGCATTACTATTGACTGTAAATACTATTTGGGATTTGTGTGGTCGAATCTCAATATTCGAACGAAATAATTTTACTACTGACGCTTCAAATTTTAGGCATTTTGATTAGAGGCTATTATAATGTAATTGCGCATGCTTTGTTTTTTCGTTTCCATGACTTATCTGTAATGCTAAAATGATATCAGTTGTTTTAGTGGCAGATATTGAAGATGCAATATTTATTAAAAAATTATTACTTAATAATTACATTTGTTCCGCTTACTGTATTTTTTAATCTATTTAACCTAAATAAACAATAATGTTCAATAGAAATTTGTACTTAGCAAAGAAGTGATTAACTGTCTCTGGCAAGACAACTATTGCTCTATTAATATATCTTTACTTTGCCTAGGTTCATGAAAAAACCCGCAAAAGATGTCGACAAAGTTTAATAATTTTTGGTCACTTTTTCTAACGTTCTTTTTGCATTCAACTACTTTATTTCTGTAGTAAGGCAAACATTTCGAACTCTGTTCTTCAATTCTTTAAAATTACAATTTTTTCGTATCCCACTCTCCAAACTTACAACAACAATATTTTCTGTCTAACAATAGAAAAGAGTAATTCCCTTTTCTTCGAGAAACCTACGTTTGAAAATTGATTGAAATTGATCGCGAAACAGGTTCTTGTACATGGATGAATAATATGAAATTTGGTGCTTACTTTGGCAGTGTATCAGTACATATAATAAAATATTAATTAAAAGATGAAGAAAAATAAGAACTAGGGATGGCTAGAGGTTATGTCGAATTGACACAGCGTTGAAGGAGATTATTTTAGGAGTGCGGTAGGATCAGGCTTCGTCCATCCGTAAGTGCACTTAATTGATATACAGTAACTTTTGAGTTCAATATCCTCCATCAACTACCTATTTCATACATCATATGACTGCCTGAATTAAGTTTGCAGTTGGACACATTGCAACAGCGGTTACCTTTGAAAATAACTGTGTTATGTAAATATCGAATGCGAGCGTTCGCAAAGCGTTCGTATACCCGTTATGGTCACTTCCGGTCGCATTAAACCTGAGCAAAAGTAATGGTGGAAAATGGTGGTGCAAGAGGAAATTGTGGGCGTGTAAAGTAAAAATACAGACATGGTATTGCACACGTGATAAAATAAACGCAATCAATTAATGCTATAATGAGGAAATCCGAAATCAACGCGTATGTTGGATCCCCTCTCCATTTAAAACAATTTTAGTTTATAAATCATTTATGGTTGTACACTTGTCTTAAAATTACGATAACAGTACATTAAATTCAACCATAAATTGAAGCACCAATCGAAAGTTTCAAACAAATATTCAAACATTTTTAATTCATATTCCAATGTCACAATTATTTTTTTTCCATTATAGTTTAATATTTCACCGGGCTCATTACCGTACAAACCTGTTCCATAACTACTGCATTAGTTTTCTAGCATCACATTTCGTCCTGTTTACTTCGGTACCAACAAGTATAATAATCATGATAAATAAAGTGATAGTCCAGAGAATACTGGTGGAAGCAACAAACCGTGACTGGTGTTAACGAAACGTGCTGATGGTTTTCTTGCAATGGCAGTCGCGCCGTGAGTCGCGCGGACTACGAAACTGTTCGGTGTTAAAACATCAAAAGTGATTTAAACACACGACAGAGTCCAAGTCTAATCGCACTAAAAACATCAGCGAGAGTCGTTGGCGAAAAAGTGCAATTAAAGTGAAGTGAAACTGTGTGTTTTTTACTGGATTTTATTGTTGTCGCTACCTTGCTTGAGTGCAGAGATCAGAACTATTTGGGAAATTAAAAAGCTTGTGGGAAAATTGTGTAGAATATCTGATACAACATTTGTGAATGTAACTGGAAAATTTTTATCAATCATGACTACAAATGGAAATTCTGTCTTTGACAAGGTAATTTATTTCATTGCTTCCAATTTATTTTCCTGGCGTTATTATAAGAATAATTTACTATACTAGTTATAAATTAGACTGTAAGACAATATATTAATTGATAACATCAAATGTTGCCTTCGCTTTGTTTTAATCTTCTTTATGATGCGTAATTATAATTTTTATTTATTATGGTTTTTCTAATTCTGTGGATTGTTGCCACCCAATTGGCTTTTTGATCGAAACCAGGTCTCTTAGGTGAGAAGCACGCGCCATATTCTTTACATACGTGCGCAATACCAAAGAAATGTGTGAAAACATAATTTGTTTATCTCTAATCGTTCTGAAGTTATAAGGTATGAACGATTTTTCCTGAGAAAATGCAAACGCTGATACAATTGTTGCACATCACACTCCCGATAGATCATGACAAAAAATATTCGTTAATAGGTGAGTTGTGTGTTATTAAATAATGTTACTAGATTTTGGCATGTGACGCTAATTTACGTAAATTGGATTGACCAAACCGGCTTCTTTTTTGCTTGAAAAGTTTCATTTCTTAGAAACCACTACTAGTTTTTCTTCATTTAAACAAGTAATTAATCACTTCTTTAAATACAATTTACTTATGATTATGAGGGAAATAACGCTTATTTAGAATTAATTTGGCGACTTTTTTTGCAAGTGTCAAGCATAATAATCACAACGAATAATTATCCTTACTTGTTTTTATAGTGTTGCATAGTAGAATTAATAATGATTGCTTGTAATAAAACTACTTACGATTCAGGTTATAATTCACCTGTTCTATGATGTTGATGTTATTTTATTGATATGTGCAGCTATTATAGACAAAATGCATTCCAAATGTTTATAAAAAGTGGAGGTGAGTAATGTTATATTAGAGTGAATCTATGCAAAGCTGTGAATCGCAGTAAATAATATTTGCAAGAAAATTTGCAATTGTTTTCAATTTATAACTCTCGTCTTGTGAAGAATCACTAACGTATTATTGTTAAATGTAAAAGAATATAGTAAACCAATAGAGAAAATATGAAAATATGCTATAGGATTTAGGAAAACCTTTCAAGAAGATGCTTTCAATTTGATTTAAAGTATTGTTGAGCGTGGTTACGAAGTGTTTAAGATTCATTATGTTAATAAAACTATAGCACTAAAACACTTACTTTTAGTCACATGATGGAAGAAATTTATGATTGTTTCCTGATTTATATAGTTTCTGAATTAGTTTTATTGACTGGAGGATGGTCGGCTGTTTCTTGTGTCGGGAATGCGTATTTTGAGGATTATGAGATTACTTTTAAGGGTTTAAAGATTGTCTGGGAGTGTTATTGGGTGTGGTCATTAAGCAGTTTTGGGTTAATCAGTTTGTGTTTATAAATTTGAAGGTTAATGAAGAATAATACGTTTGAGAATTTGGAAATATTGGTTTGTTTTTCCTATGTAGATAGATGAACAGAAATTACAGGTTAATTTGTAGTTGCCGCTGGATTTGTGGATATTAAGAGAATTTAATGGGTTATTGAGTTTCTGGAATATATTGTTTGTTCTGTATGCAATTTTGAAGTTTAATTTTCTAAATATTTTTCTTATCTTATAAATATTGTTGTCAGTGAAGGTAAATGTAGAGTATTTTGTGTCTTGGGATAGTTGGGAATTGTTTTGGGTTATAAATCTGTGTTTAATTGTGTTGTATATTTTAGCTCTTTCTTTGGTATTGTATCCGTTTTCTATTGCAATTTAAATTCTTAAGACAAATCTCATAATCCTCGAAATACACATCAATTTACTATAAAGTTTTATCAATATAATGAATTTTCTCTACAAGAACATAAAATGTCAGAAGTATGCAATTGACTTTTAGCAACTTCTTCGTTTACTTTGTTAACGAATGTATACTTTATTAATAGAACGTTTTCGACCTGTTGTCTTTTTCAATATCAAATATAGATAAAGTTCTATTCAAAGTAAGTTGATCCAAATACCAGGTAATAAATTTGTTTACATCACTGAGGTAATTTTGAGCAGGAAAGATTTTGAAAAATTTATATTTCCAAGCATTTTGCATTTGACTTATAAATCTCCAGCTTGTCTTCTTGTAATGAAATATTAACCTAAAAAATCTTCAACTTTTTTTGAAAAGTTGACAACTATATTTTATGCATAACATAAAATATATCCTACACAAAAAAATAATTCAAACAAATTGTAGTCAACAGAGAAACAACAAAGTTTCAGATTTAAAAACTGGCCGAATTCTAACGTAAAAGTACATATGGTACATAGAAGCATTATATTCTGCATTGCATTAAATTAATAATTCGGATTTAGTTTGATTTTCATCAATAAGAATAAATCATGATTTGTTTAAAACTACGTACAAAACACAGTACATTTTCATTCGTACAAATAGATTACAATTTGTTTCATGGTAATCTAAACATGTCATGACTATATCTGATTACAATCTGCACTACGTTCCTCTAATTCTTCCATTTACATAAACATTTGCTATGCTAATGGGAAATGAAATTGCGGTTTACGCTTTAAACAGTGATTGGATGTGGACATGAACTGAAACCTCAACTAGTAAAACAATGATGATATTTGAGTATACATTAGTATCAGAATCTATAACATTGCTTAAGGTCGAAATGTAGTAGCCTTATTAATGTAAATGAATTTTGATTTTCCATTGTTCAAGTCTACTGCTCGTTATTCAAAAATATGTCATTGTTGTCAGTTTCTGTGTGACTAAAATACTGCAATGCAAGTCTTGTGAACGTCTTTCTAACGACTGGATTTAGTGTTTATGTTCCAATAGAATTGGAAACTTTTGTGGAAAGTTTCGTTTGGGCTTATAGTAAAATGAATAAAAACTGTGAGAAGATAATCAAAATAAGAATCATAATTAGAAATAAAAAAGTAGCATATTGGAAAAGAATGAGGTAGAAATGGAAAGCAAATCATATTACAATGTTTGTTGAAAATTGCATGTACAATAACAATGTTAAAAATAATAAAAATCAGCTACTCATTGTTTAGCCAATTTTATGTAGGTCACGTGGTATAAACTGTAAATATGTCATTTTCATCAACAATTTTGGTCCCAAGGACAAGAGAACAAACAACTATGAACTATCCGAGTCGATCTCTTCTTCATTAATGTCTAACGCATCAAAAATTCGGACCAATTCTGTGTCATTCATGTCAATAATAGGCTAAAATCGTAGCAACAAAACTTTCTGCTACCAACTCAATGGAGACCAAGAAAGACTGAAGAAAGATTTTAATTTCATTATTTAGATTATTTTCCAAATAAACTCTTGTCTCTTCTCTACTTTATTGCTCCAACCGAGCTTCGATATTGATCAATATAACAAATAATAAATTAATTTTAATAAAAAATTATTATTTTCATCATTTTATTGATTTCAGTTTTATAAAATTATTTATTATATACTTATATATACTATATAATTTTTTGGCTGGGGCCGACCTTATTTTAAACATTTATTTACAAACCAAATTATATTTTTTTAATAAGAACCATGTTATTTGTTTTTTTATTTAATAGAATAAACTTGCAAATTGTATATACACGTTGGCATCATTCCTTCTGATTATATAATAATATGAAAGCAAACATTTTTGGGGCTTTTACTATTTTTTGTCGCGACCTAGCTGGATTTTTCTGCGTCTCAGTGCCGGGTCGCGACTCACACTTTGGGAAACGTTTAGCACTAAAATGGTTTATTATGTTAGTAAAATTTCACTATTACGCTTACTCATAGTGAAATCTTATCAACATAATGATTATTAAACACTTCGTAACCACACCCAAGAACTCCCAAAATTTTTTATATATATAAAAGTTAGATGTAATTCAGCAAGGTGGGCAACTGTTTCGTGTTGCCATAAGTAAAGGGAATTCCTATCTTTACGGATGTGTACTTAGACTAAAGCTAGAGTACGGCAGGGTAGTTTATATTTCATATATCATTTTATATATATATATATATATGTCACCTGAGGTTCTAACTACGAGAGTTACGCATTTAATTGTAATTGAAAACTTTTCTCGTGTTGTATTAAAAGACTAGCAGTATTATAACCGAGCATGATTGCAACTGCCGCCTTAGTTAATACATATTTCCATCTTGCGCATGATCGTATTTCAGCTGACATAATTATGTGTAGAAATTATGTAAATAATACATTATCATGTCCGTTATTTGGCATATTTAAATTACATAGAAATGTTTATCGTCTTAAAACACCATGGTATTACTTAATATTTGTAGATCTCAAATGAAATCACCAATAGTGATTAACTGTTATGTTAAAAATGCAAGTTAATACACTGATTTAATAAGTTTCAATTAAACCGAATCAACAAGTAACAGTTTCAATAGGAAACCGATTAAATAAGCATTAAAACGTAGCCATCAAGAAGGAAACAACGGAAGGCGGATTTCGGCCTACTAACCTACATAGTTCATTTATTCTTTCGTAGCGCCGCACCAGCGCGGCATAGGCATGACATGCTGGTAATATATCAGTAATTAGCGATTGCGGAAGATAATACGAGCAAGCAAACAACAAAGAAGAAAACGTTTATCTTGTTAACAACTGTGCTTACATTTGCATATATCTCTCTTTGTGTGCTTTTGGCAGCCATTTTGGGTTCATCATAAATTTTATGTGTCATATTTGAAAGCATCTGTAAATGTGTGTAAGTATAATTTGAAATCTCACATCAGTTTTGAGAAAGCATTATTTAAACCGGATGACCTGATGCAAGGAATATTCATGTTTGAGGACATTCATTCAATGATTCAACTAAGAAATCTAAGAGAAGAAAGTTTAAAGAAGAGTTATTTTACTATTTCAGCAATCTCATAAAGGATGGAGGTAATGTTAAAATGTAAAATTAAAATAGTTTAGAGTATTGTTGAGTGTGGTGACATGGAAGGCAACATGCCGAAAACGTTTTACCTAAAAACAAAAAGTAAGTGTTATAGTGCAGTTTTTCAACATAATAAAATAGTTTGATTCAATTTTAGTTCTCATTGGAACTCTGCCCCAATATGCTAGAACAAATCAGAGTGATTCAGCTGGCAGAGTAATTCATTCTGCACAAGAACTATGAACATGGTGACAGAAGAAATAGAATTAATTTTATAAAAATTGTGATTTTTGTTATAAAATTATGATAAAATCTCATAAATCTTCAACTCTCTTCGTCGGATAACAACAAACCATCCTATTCTACACCCCATAATTCTAAAAAACACTATGAAGAGGTTAGATAGATTTTTTATAAAAGTTATTTTACAGCGTAATTTTAAAGACAAACGTGTAATTTAGTTGCTGTTACAATATCTTTAAATCTCTTCATAATAAAATACTAATTTGGTTTCAAATATTACAATATATTTTACAGTGAAAGTTGACATTAGTTTGACAAGATTAAGGCATTGATAAAGCTGTAAAACTAATTACAAGCATTGTATTATTGCATCTTCTTTTACGGCACATAACTTTTTAGAATGCAACCTGCCATATTGACAATTGGCACCAAAAGATAATATAATTATGTTCACAAAAAACTATATAAATTTCTGTAAGCACTCTATAATTGCACAGCAAGTTTTTATTGTATTTTGTATCTACTTTAATATAATAATATTAACAACATACTCATTAAACATATTATTAAATAACACCACAACACTGAAATAGAAAGAATTCAATAATACTACTAACTATCTAGACTGTGGCAGTGATAACAAGGTGCATATTTTAGGGACACGAGTTTAAATCCTGCTTTGGGTATATTCAATATAATATATACTCTCAACTGCTTATATGGTAACCCTGATAGTTGATGCTGAATAATAGAATGGAAATCATTAAACGACGACGAGTGTAAACGACGTGATTGCAGTACACCCAAAAAAATAAGTATCACAAAAATCAGTTTTATTACAATGTATAACCAAGCTAGTCGTGTCGGTGAGGATAAGGTACGCTAATCTGGCATTTGTTGCCTTGCGGCCCTTCTGAATCTCGAAATCCTATAGTACTACACCAAGCTACGTTATTCAACTCGAACGTCAAATCGGTCCTGCTGTATGGCTGTGAAACTTGGAAAAACACCAAGAGCATTGAGCACAACCTTCAGATGGAAAATTGTGTGAGGAAGTCAAAGCGTTAAAGAAAAACAGGGTCTGTTGGACAGTATTTCTCGATGAGAAGAGAGAGAGATAACGATTGTTAACCATATTTGATGTACTTCTCTATGCGCATTTAAAATTCATAGTGTGTTTCTCACAAAACTAATTTATTCGCTACGTGATTGAACTTATGATTGATATATGATTGAATTAAAATTATTATCTAAACTACCGCTTTAATAACCTAAATCGGCTTCAATGCTCAAACAAGTACTCTGATTCCAATGTTGTAGTAAAATTCCTTTCAACACTCTTAATTAAAACATTTCGTAGTGTCATAAGCGCTTAATTATCGCCTTAGTAACGGTATTTTTTATTTTACGGTATATTTTATTTGTTGTTTTTCGTTGATCTTTAAGAGCGTTTCTTTTAATTACACGGCTTCCGCTTAATTACTAATTGTTTTAATTTTCCATGAATGCCTGCGTTCCACTATAAATTATTATATTACAAAATCGCTCAAGTCAAACGAGCCCAATTAGAGCATTACATTCTAGAAATTCCTTTCATATAGAATAAATAATTTCATTACATTCCTATGTAAAATGACTTTGTAGAACCGAATTCGTACTCGGTTTTGTTCCAGCACGGCTAATTTGTGAGATAGGTTGAAATAAAATAATATACATTCTGTAGAGCAGAAGTTAATCTTTTCACTGGAAAAAAACAGAATTGACAACTTCTAGATGCTGTCAATATGTAACGCTTCTATAAAAAATGAAGAAAAAACTATCCTAAATTATAATAGGAAGAAATTTTTGTCTTGCAGTTATATCATGTTTAAGAAATCATTATTTAAGTTTCAGTTCTTTGTTCGTCCATATTTGTATAAAAATATATTTAGTTTATAACCCTAAATAATATTATCCATTATATTGCGTTAAAAACACAAATTAGTTATTATTCAAACAGTTTTCAACAATTTTATTCTGTTCTGCATATTAATTTAGGCAGCTTATAGAAAGTTGATGATAATATGAATGTGCTTGCTCTTAGGACACAAGCAACTAGGTGAGTAATAAGAAAATATTAAAGAGAAAGTCGAAATGTTCATAAACCAAGATAAACACTTCTCTGCGTTGGCATATTTCAGTATAATTGAACGTCTCGCAATAAACGTATTTAGTAGAATTGATATTGTAAATACCGGAAATACTTGAATAAAAAATTTTTAAATTTGCCGCATCTTTGTATGTTGAGTTGCATATGTCAACATACATTGCACTTGGATTTGATCAAGTTTTATTTCTGACATAATTCAATGATAAGTACTTATTTACCAGATAGAGGCAATGGCATTTACAACAATATAGATTATCTGTTTACTATAGAGCTCGTATTCAGATAGACGTAAACTCATTATATATGTATTTCGCGCATAAAATCTCATTACGAGACGATCGTTAACCTATCAAGATAATATCGCCAGAGAAATAATTATCTCGAAATAAGTAATTGCATAGGATACCGAAGCTATTTTATTAGATAATAAATCAAATTGAATTGAGGCAGAAATCGAAATAAATTTGAATTAATGCAATTCAACAGCTGTGAGATGGGAATGTTTCAGAACATAACCTCAGTCATTCCAAAGTGCGCTGCGAGCTGTAGCAAGTTGTCCTACTTTTGGAAACACTTGAGTTTATCCGCGTTATCTGCATGTTGAAACGCCGAAGATCAAATTTCCTCTTCCGGCAACTTCTAGTTTTACGTACCGCAGTGGCCCCGAAGCAAGCAATAATTTCAATCCGTATGCTTGCTTGACGATGCGCATCGTCCGTGAAAGGTGTCCTCGATCAGCTAGCCGCAGGATTGATTTTAATTATTGTTAACAATACAAACAAAACATACAATTAAACAACAAATAAAAGTGTTTCTGTGCCAACGATTTCGGCGTGCGACAATAATTTTCTTTGGAAAGAAACGTCATAAATTTAATAAGACTCTAAAGTTGCTTCTAGAAGAGATCGTGAGGAGTTCCTCTCAGTATGGGGGACATGGAAGGTAATAAAATTTTAAATAAAAACATTAAAAGCAGTTAAATTCGTTCCGATTCTTTATTTGTTCGTGATTGATCGGATCGATGACAAACTGCCATGCAACAATCACGCGATTTTTTTCAATTCATTTTGTTTGTATTATTTATATGTGATGATATCTTCTACCTAATTTTATTCAAATATTCCGCGTCCACAAGTTACGTTTCAAGCTCATTCATTAAATCTATAGATTGTTCTGTATTGGAAATAAATTGCATCCGATCTATTTCAGGTTCAAGGCCGTCATGAAGACGACCCAGAGGGCATTCTACCCGAGGAGGTCGAGGTTGGGAACGGCCACAGCACGAAACCGAACGGTGTGGACACCTCCGTCGGCGCCGGTGACTGCCCACAGCCCCACGCCGCCACCACGAAGGCTGCACCAGCACAACGGCGGGCGCGCCAGCACCGCTACAAGTCGCGCCCGGTGCGCATCCTAGTTCGTCGCCTGCTGATCATGAGTGTGGTCGGTGCGGTAGCGGCCGCGTTCGCAGCCGCAGTTTGGTACTTCATGGGCTGGCAGTCAGTGGTTCAACTTGTGCTCGTTGCAATCGTTGCGTACCTGGCTACAGGAAAATACAAGTGGTTTGTGGTTGCAATTAAAACAACACCAAGAGATGTGCAGTAAGTAACTGGGGGAATTAAATTTATAGTTCGATGAGTATTTTTCTGATCACAGTGATATCCTAAGCACTTGAATCTAAATTTCAGTTTGAATTTTAAAAAAATCTAATCTAAGATATGAAATTATAACTCCTGTTCAATTGCAATTTATTATAATTGCTTACAGGTGCGTTTTTAAAATTCCACGTAAATCAACTAATTTTGTCGCATATAACGTTTTGTAAATTCATTTTGTGCTTGTGTCATATCTGCCCTATATATGCGTAATAAACATTCCAAATCGTCTTCTTGGTTATAAGTCAATCTAATTAATTGAAGTTTGGTTCCAACTACCTGAAGGGAAGACGGAGGAAAAATTTGATTAGGATGATTTATTGCTATTGAAACAAACTTTTTCATTTGTTTTGGAGTACGCTTTAAACTTTCTTCTTCGGTCACTTATTTAATACGTAAATTTCCAGCGATTCTTTCCATACATTATACGTCAGCTAAACTAGTTTTACGGGTTGCAAAACGTGTTGTAAAAAACAAGACTTCAATTAAAATTAATATAATTTGCTCAAATTGCGAACAAACATTTACCATCCACTTTTCGTACAGTGTTTATACATTCAATTGTCATAAAAATATCAAACATATTTCAATAATTTGCGCGCTAATATAATTTTCTAAGGGGCTCACACTATTTCACTGAATTGCACATGATAATAATTGATGCTATAATTTCCAGCATATAAATATTTATTTCAAATTGTAGATATAATAATAATTGATTGAGCAGAATAATTGCAATAAATTATTTTTTATTATTATTACGTTGTAAATTCGTTACGTGTTACGTTGTTATTGCTATTGATGCTTAACGAGTTTACTTGAAGGTAGTTGAATATGATATTAATAGACAATATGCATTCAACTAATTCCGATATTTTACAAGTTGCGTCATTTAAGGTTTTTCCCCCATTTTTCATGTGCTGGAACATTTCTAATGATAACTAGTATTTAAATAAGAATTACGCTATTTGAGATCATCTAAATCATTGGGGAATACAGTTATTTATCATTTAGAGTTCATTAATTTTACAACTTTGATTTTGAGCAGTGAACTGTGATAGAATCACTAACTACCTATGAATAGTTTGCGTTGTAGTGGTTTGTGTAGTTGAGTATCTATCAATAGTGAAAGTAGCTAGTCACTGTATAACTCGTTATTTTACGTTTCATTCACGTGCTTCGACGAACACATATTAACATGGCTGAAGCAATATTTATGACAACTTATTTGATTATTTCAGAGCTTTATATGGATTTATAAGACTGCTAATTCAAATCAAAGGATTTCAACGGAAGGATATCATCATAGCAGATATCTTCAAACAACATGTCAGGAAGCATCCTAACAAAACATGCATCATCTATGACGATCACGAATGGACGTTCTCCGAAGTGGAAGAATACAGCAACAAAATCGCGAACGTGTTCAAGTCACATGGCTACAAAAAAGGGGACATAGTTGCGCTGTTTTTGGATAACAAACCGGAATTTATTTGCACATGGTTGGGTCTGTCAAAGCTTGGTGTCATTGTGCCGCTCATTAATACGAACCAGCGACTGAATTCCTTGGTGCATTCGATTACGATAGCCAAGAGTCAGGCGGTTATTTTTGGTGCTGAATTATCTGAAGGTTTGCATTGTTTTATATACAATTGTACATTGTGTTCAAATCAATTTATTCATGGCATTTTAAATATTGCTAATTATTTCTGTCTAGCCGTTCGTGATGTACTGGATAAAATTGAATCGAAAGTTGCCCTCTATGAATTAACCGGTCTCAGAGAACAACCAAGATCACTGCATTCAAGCTTCCGGAATTTGAATGGTCTTCTAGCAGAAGCTAATCCAACACCACCGCAAAACACAGAGAAAATTGGATATCATGATAAATTGGTTTACATTTACACTTCTGGTACAACCGGATTGCCCAAAGCTGCTGTTATCACAAACTCTAGGTACAAACTCCAATGATTAGAATTAAGTTCCACACTAATTGTTTTATTATTCACAGATTCATTTTTATCGCCGCCGCGATTCATTGGTTGGCTCGGTTCAAAGACAATGATCGTTTCTACACACCCCTTCCATTATACCATACAGCAGGCGGATGTATGTCTACTGGTCAAATGTTATTATTCGGCAGCACGCTGGTGATAAGAAAGAAGTTTTCCGCATCTTCCTTCTTTCCTGATATCCGCAAGTATGATTGTACCGTCGCTCAATATATAGGCGAGATGGCTCGTTACGTTCTCGCAGTTAAACCAAATGAAGAAGACCCCAATCATAAATTGCGTCTGATTTTTGGTAATGGTTTACGTCCCCAAATATGGGATGAATTTGTGCAACGCTTCAATGTTCCACGCGTTGCGGAATTTTATGGTGCGACAGAGGGCAATGCCAATATAGTCAATATCGATAATACAGTCGGTGCCATCGGCTTCATCTCGAGGATCATTCCCTCTATATATCCTATCAACATTATCAAGGTTGATCCAGTAACTGGGGAGCCTACAAGAGACGCTAATGGTCTTTGTCAGCTATGCAAACCTAATGAGCCAGGTGTTTTCGTTGGTAAGATTGTACCAGGAAATGAATCAAGAGCTTTTCTTGGTTATGTGGATAAGATTGCTTCACAGAAGAAGATCGTGCATGACGTTTTTGCGAGAGGAGATTCAGCATTCTTGTCTGGCGACATTTTAGTAGCGGATGAATTAGGCAATTTGTTCTTCAAAGATAGAACTGGTGATACATTCCGATGGAAGGGCGAAAACGTTTCAACATCAGAGGTTGAAGGAGTACTTAGCAATATTGCGGGATATAAAGATGTTGTCGTTTATGGCGTAGAGGTAACACATTCTCCATGCTCAGAATACCTATAACCATTAATATTTTTAAAAACTTCAGATAAGAGGAACAGAAGGTCGTGCAGGTATGGCAGCCATCTTGGACACTGACGGTACATTGGACATGAAACGTCTGACAGGGGGAATAAATCAACAATTGCCGTCTTATGCGAGACCGATTTTCATACGAACTTTAACCAAAGTTGATATGACTGGTAATGTAAATTTAGATTTTCCATAAGTATATACCAAGCATCATTTTATTTTTTAGGTACCTACAAATTGAAAAAAGTTGACCTCCAAGAAGAATGCTACAACCCGAATGTGATTAAAGATACTCTCTACTACTTCGACAGCAAGACTGGTGAATATCAGCTTCTTACGCCCGATATTTACGAGAAGATCAACAGTGGCGTCATAAGACTCTAACTTCATTGCATTTTTAGCTTTGATACTTAAAACATTTATGTATAGGCCCGGGGATACACGTTGAGACATGTGATTGTTATTTTGTTATAAAATGCTGCAACGCAGAAATATTTATATAGTTGATTAAAAATAATAAACTTCATACTTGTACTGATGTTTTTAAAAGCTGTACACGATGCAAAAATTAGTGGGTTATTATTAAACAAGCATAGTTTGTGTATTTTTATATTGTGTACTTTAGATAATTTAAAATACCTTGTGCTAACAATAAACGTGTAAATATTTCACACCAATTTTATAGTATGAAATTCATTAGCTTAGGTGGTTGGAATTGAATAATTTTTTCACATTGTCTTCAAAAAGCTGTCTTCCAGTGAACTGTAAACCCGGAGTTTATGGTTCAACCTAAAAAACAAAGCAACAAATAAAAGTTATTACGTAGTCTTATGCTTCAGTAGAAGTGACAAAATCGCCCACGACTAAAGCATCCGAGTTAAATATACGAGACCAGAGCGAGTGGAAAGGTGTAGATCAAGTTGGCTCAACTTGGATTTGGGGGTGCAAAGTTACGGTGGTGGATATGTCTGTAAACCATTTCTATTTTACTTACTTTTCAAATCCATCTCTTATCTCTTCAGCTTTGCCCGGATCACAAGCAATTGCAGTTTTAACCTTACTAGGATCAAACAAATTGGCAAGATATTTATCACCGACGCGATTCAAGTCTTCAATAGTAACTTTATCAATTTGATTTAACATTTCCCTGAAAACACATTTCAATTACATACCTCTTGTTCAACTTGCTCATTGAGTAATACAAACCTGTTATATGTGTAGTCAACTCCATAGAAATATGAGCTCAATGATAAGCTAATTGCGGAACCAATAGTTTTCTCATCATCAATCAAGTTGAAAATAAGAGAACTCTTTGCTGATTCAAGAAGACTCATGTCCCAATTTTTTTCTTGCAATTGTTTGTTGATAATCTCTTGTGTCTCTTTATAAGCACCCACAACGTTGGCGGATTTAATAAATGCCAAATAGAGCAGGCCTTCACTTATTTTCAAACTAATGGTGTAGCCGTAAGAAAGACCCTTACCTCTCACTTGTTTCCATAACGGTCCCTGAAAACAATACCAATCAAAAAACATTCCTACAAAAAAGTAATGAAACTATATACTTCGCATTGAATTAAGTATTGCAAGTAAAGCGACAACGCGGCATAATCAGGATCGTTATAATCCTTAATACTAGGGATAGTTTGGTAGAAAAATGACGATTCAATACATCCCATGCCAATTATACAATTCGCTGTCGTGTTATTTTCCAATGGAGGGACTATCAACTTATAGTCTGGTGTTACTTTTAACCTGCAAGAATAACAATTACAATTAGTTTATAATTATTTTAATGATAAAGAAATGAACCTACGGTCTGGGTTTTGCAGACACCCTCAGACCCTTTGGAAGGAAGACCTCCAACATATCAGGAACCCCTTTAACTAGGTCCAGATTGCCTGCACAGTACAGCGCTAGATTTTCAGGGGCAGTAATAACTTTCCTAGCTGACTCAAGGGCATCAACAACGGCCTGTGATTCACTTGAATCAAGTTGTTCAAGTACTTTTGTTAGGAATGCATGTTGACAAAGAATTCCAGTAGCTTGAGCGTTGCTATCTAGATAATACAAATATATATTAGAATTGCTCGATGTATAAATAGGATAGGAGAGTTATGGTGGTTACCTTTAGTATAAGTCATTGCTTTCATAGCATACGCCGCCATTGATCTTCCGTTTCGTTTCAGTTGAGCGATGTTATTTGCCATTTTGTTGGCCATTATCTTCAAGACACTCACTTCAAAGATGGTCTCAAACAAGAACTCTCGCAACCATGCTATGCCTTTGTTGAACTTTGCAGCTTCGACCTGAACCGTCACGATTGCTGTTTGAGAGTGTGTTCCGCATCTAAACGAGCATGCTGATGCTCCTCCTAAGCCAATACTAGCTGACCAGGATACCATATCAACGTTCATCTCTGCTATAACTTGTTTCCTTGGAATAATTTCATCTCCACGCTTAATTGAAGACTCCTGAATAGTCTCCAACAGAATAGGCAAATACATTCGTTGCTCCTGGGATAACTTCGACGTGTCCAACATTACAAAAATCTAAAATCATTAATTTTTGAGTATTTCTTTACACCGTAAATAGATCAAACTTACATGCACAAAATTACTCTTGATGTGATCAAAGTAAGTATAGACAGGAGAGTTACTCAGATCGATTCGACTCTTATCAGTGCTCTCAGTTGAAAATCTCTCAATTGGATGAAAAGAAATACTCTTAACACTGGGAATAGGCACTGTTTGTAGGATTTCCGCTGGAGTCGGACGATCGTTAAAGACAATTGCCTTTTCCAGAATATCTTCTTTCTGCTTAAGTCCTTCTTCGCCAAGAGTTTTGATTTGCTCTTCAATGCGTGCTTTCTCTTCACTAGCCATTGTAGCTTGTTCTTGAATGCTTGGAACACCTTGAATGGAAAGGTGGGGGCTATCGATGAAGTATTTTCGTAGCAATGAAACCCAAAAGCTCTTTGGTTCATTAAGTAACTTTTCCAGATTAATAATTGGATTAACTCTAAGTTCCAACTAGAACAGAAACCTTAGAAGGAATATTATGCAATTTATTGCAAGACTTACATCTTCTTTGGTATTTCCATACAACATATGCCCAATCACAATAAAAGCTATAGTATGGTGTGGATTGACTTCCACACTGCTCAAGCTCTCTTGGATATGACGGTTGATAATGTTCTTCATCTGGTCCATGTCAATACCATCATTGTCTATAATATTCTTCAGAACTTCATCTACTTTGGGCTTAATTAATGGTAACTTGTTTGTTGGTACATTGTGAAAAAAGAAATATAAGCATGTCTCAGAGTTTTCCATCATATTAAACGATACACTGCTAGCATATGGTTCTGGAATTTCAATAAATTCCTTTTGCAATGGACTAATTGACAGTGCACACAAGTATTTCATTAGCATATTGGTAGCAGATAAAGTGTACTGTTCAGTTACAGCTGAAGGACCTCGCCATGAAATGCCAAACATTCCATTGTTTTCTTCATCTGCTGGGTACTTGATTACCAAATCTTCAGCCACTTTAAATTCGGGCACCGGCTTTTGCCAAGGACGGATAAAATCACTACGCGGACCTTTTGCGAGAATTTTAGCCTCTAACTTTTCCAGCACTTTAAAAACATCTTCAGGTTTAATTTGACCAGTAATTATTAGTTTTAGATTTTCAGGCCTGTAAAATTCCTTGTGATAGTTTTGAACCTAAAATCATTTCATCATTTACTTTGATATCATCTGTAATAAGTAATATAAAATAACTGAAAGCCACAAGCAAAGAACATTCTAAGCACAAGTAAAATGGTGTCAAACTAGCAATAATTAATATATTATGATGATTTAAATTTTCAAAATCATATTTAATACCTTTGTATTGTTACAACTTTCTCTCAAATTCTTCATAATACCTCCTGTTTCTGAAGAGTATCCACATTCTCCAGGATAAATCTTCCTAGACATTGTCAAATGCATTCTAGATTCAGCACTGTTTTCTCTTCCTTGCATCTCACAGTAAACTATTCCTGCATCTTCTCCATCACCAGTTACATGATGAACTTCAGTTACAAATCCTTCATCCTACAAAATCCAATTAATTCTATAATGCATTTAAATGTCAATTAACTTACAGTTAGGGTGGGATACAGAATATGATCCAAATAGATTGGTAAAAGACTCAAAAACCCCTCACTTCCTGCAGTTTCCATGGTATAGCAGGTATGATCAACATCAGTCCATCCATTAGTTCCAGAAGCTAAGCACCTATTTGCAAGCAAATCAAGGATGCCTTTGTATGGATATTCTTCACTGCCCAAGAAAATTAGATGCTCTAGTGTATGAGGCAGGCCATCATCATCCATTGCCTCAGTGACTACAAGCAAAATGAAATGATTTCATAAACATCATTATGTTAATAAATATTTACCTAGACAAAAGTAACCATTGACAATAGGTCCATCTACCTCAGCAACAATGACTGTTAGGCCAGTTTTTATAGATTTGTACTCATGTAAAGGTACTTTATTGAATGCCTTCAGTGAATGCATGTGTTCAAATCCAGGTGAACTCTTCACATCGAAAGTATTATCCGTGGGTGACATGCTGGCTTGTTGTAATGAAATATTACCGACCGAAAAGTTATATCGTTGTTAAAGTATTTCTGAGAAAATGCAGAAATTGTTGATAAGCAGAGCGATTTTGTTACCGACCGGAATGAAAATGTGATTTTAAAATGTCAGGCGTCAAAACACAGGCTACTTGAAAAACTTTCCCACTCAGGCACCCACAATCTCCACCGCTCTAACTATTTTACAAACAAACACAACAAATTAAATTAAAATGATAAGAATTAAACAATTGCTAAAAAAATATTTAATTAAAGTTGAATTAACAAATATTTATCTAATTTAATCAGAAAAAAGTGTAAAATCTAACATAAGTTAGGCAACTAATATGTCATTAGTGCATACACATTAGAGGACCCACCCAATTCTCTTCAAAAGCAAACAATAAGTTAGAATGAGCTAGCATTAGTGAGTTACGCCACTGACATAGAGTGGAAGGAAGCGCAATATATTCAATTTTAGTTCCACAGTGCAGAAGCGAATGCATTATATGTTGCGAGCGGGTAATGTTCTTGTTGTTTTGTTTTTAACACTCCCGTTCGCTTATCACTAGTCTACTGCTGGCCTACTGTCTTCCCTGCCCAAATAACGCACGAGAGTGAAAGATTTTTGTAAGACAAATTAATAATTCAATATCCGAGTTGTAGTCATGGCCTTAGGAAGGCACCTAGGTTTGGTCACGGTTTAGTAGTGCGCGAGCGCGGGTGTCGATGATGGTGCGCGGTTTTACAAGTTTACGTTTCGTGAATTGCTACGCCGCACACAGCGTCAATCCAAGTGCACGAGTGAAAACCAACGTAAAACTGGGTAACTATCTACTGAAACAACTGACGTAAATTCCATTTCTACATTTTATAATATAAACATTGGTCAACTGTATTAGCTAAATGCTGACTCCAAACAGTTGTTCTCAGATCTAGAAACAAGCCTCATGGGAGTAATTAGCTCTTAAGTAATTCATTAACAATTGCAATTTAACGATGCTCATGTTCAATTATACTGAACACCCAATTGTGAAAAACTGTGTAGAGGACCATTAGTGTACTGGAATTGGACATTACTTCCATTAAAAAAATGTTAATACACTTAAAAATTTC
Organism: Diploeciton nevermanni; assembly: GCA_027575565.1. Classification (NCBI taxonomy): domain Eukaryota; kingdom Metazoa; phylum Arthropoda; class Insecta; order Coleoptera; family Staphylinidae; genus Diploeciton; species Diploeciton nevermanni. The sequence goes on from JAODIE010017681.1 coordinate 31,000, forward strand.
ATATCATAATTGATATAATTATGATAATTTTGATTCATATATATTTATCTTGTTTGGTTTGTAGATTTTGTATAAATCCCATCAGAAGAAAAAAGGTCAATTTTGGAAGCAACTTAGTAAATATAGTGTGATGATTCAGTGCCCAGCAAGTGATTTGTGGAAACATGGCAAGTGGAGGTTTTTAAACATATGAATAAATTTAGATAATGAAGTTACACAGTTGTGCCATATAAAATGGATGAAATGCGAATCCCGATTTTGCGACCCATTGGGAAGCAAAACTCCAACCTTCTACCTAGAGTCTTGAAAAATATGACTAGATGGAGATTCTTTCCAGCCCGCCTGGCAACACAGAAGACTTGTATTTTATTTGTTATATTATTATGCTGCTTACTGATTGCATATAGCAATTATTATTTGAAACACTCCAATGCAACATGGAATACTTATGGGTAAGTTTACTTGATAGTTTTTTATTGCATTTTGTATATACATGTGTCCATTTGGTTTGTTCAGTCTCACATTTTGCAGAAGATTTTTATTGAAATGAAAGCTAGATGTTTAGCAATTGTTCAAAAGTACATAATATACTTTTTTAAGGTTTCATCGAAGTACAAGACCTACACCTATTGTGAAATGCAATATTGGAAAAGGTCTCAGATTCCCACAAAACCACGATCATAAAATGGAGGGCCGACTAAGAAGTGATCCCAAAGTGCTACTCTTTGTAGAGACAATGTACTCTAAGCTTGGAAAGGATATTGCCGAGCTGTTGGTCTACACTCGAATAAAATATAAAGAAGAAGTAGCCGGTAAAAGTTTACCCGTGCTAACAAGTCTCGATAAAGGAAAATACGGGGTGATAGTTTTTGAGAATTTCAACAAGTATCTGCAGATGGATAAGTGGAATAGGGAGCTGCTTGATAAATATTGTAAGGAATACAACGTTGGCGTGATTGGGTTTATTACGCAAAAGGAAGAGACGTTTGTAGGCGCTGAATTGAAAGGATTTCCGTTATTTATTCATACCAACCTACAACTGCGGGTAAGCTCACGTCACACTTTTTACATATTATATGTTTGTCCACACATTTAAGTGAATTAAGTGTGAAGTGTTGTTCTTTATGAGATTAATTAAAACTGCTCTCAATTGCTCTACCGCTTCTTTTAACTAAACAATTAATTTCAGTATGATTGAATAATAACAAGAAACTGTTTAAGGAGAATGTTTATATGTCTCTATGTATAGCAATTTACATTAAATTGTATATGATTAATGAAGATGTGTTAAAATTACAAACAATATGCAAAAACTAAAATTTATTCAACTTTCATTCGGTGCTTTTATTTTAGGATGCATCTTTAAACGCCGCATCACAAATCTTAAGATTAACCCGTCCTGGGGAAACAGTCTGGGGTAGTCTGCCCGGCGATGACTGGACAATATTTCAATCACATCACAATACTTATGAACCACTCGAATGGGCGCACAAATTGGATGACTTTGAACAAAATCGTTCCACCGAAATGCCACTTACCACTGTCATCCAAGACCACGGACGATATGATAACATCCAACGAGTTATCTTTGGTGCCGGACTAAAATTCTGGCTACATCGCTTGCTCTTCCTCGACTCCCTAAGTTTCTTAAGCCATGGCCAATTGAGTTTATCACTGGATAGGCAATTCTTAATAGATGTAGATGACATATTTGTGGGTGATAGAGGTACACGACTTAAACCGGATGATGTAAGAGCGATGCTTTCAACTCAACAGCGAATACAGAGTATGGTACCAGGCTTTCGATTTAATTTAGGATTCTCCGGCAAATATTATCAACATGGCAATATAGAAGAGGACAAGGGTGACAATCTTATACTGGACAATATTGAGAAATTTTCGTGGTTTAGTCACATGTGGAATCATCAACAGCCGCATCTTTACGAAAATGAATCACAACTTATAAGTGACATGATGTTGAACAAAAATTTTGCAAAGGAGAAGGGCATTCCTGTGGATTCAGGATATTCGGTATCACCGCATCACTCTGGGGTTTATCCAGCGCACGAAATTCTTTACAGTGCTTGGAAGAAAGTGTGGAATATCAGAGTTACTTCAACTGAAGAATACCCACATTTGAGACCTGCAAGGTATGTCAATTTGTAATTAATTACATGTGCCTTCGAACACGTATTATATAATTTGTCATTGCAACGCATACATATTCCACAGACTTCGTCGAGGGTTCATCCATCGGAATGTGATGTGCCTTCCACGGCAAACCTGCGGTTTATTTACACACACGATGTTTATCGAAAGGTATCCAGGCGGTCGTGACAAGCTAGATGAATCGATACAAGGCGGCGAGCTTTTTCAGACAATAGTTTACAATCCTGTAAGTTGCGATACTGATTATCCATGCCATTGATTACTTATTAAGCCACGCATTATTCCTTACAGATAAATATATTCATGACACATATGTCCAACTATGGGAACGATCGTTTAGCGTTGTACACATTTGAATCCGTAATTAAATTTCTACAATGCTGGACGAACATTAAATTAACATCCGCGCCACCGTTACAATTAGCTGAGACCTATTTTAAGTTGTATCCAGAGGAAACTGATCCAATTTGGGGCGTAAGTTATTGCTAAAAATATCACAACTATCATTATTGAACAACTTGTATCTGTTTAGAATCCTTGTGATGATGTAAGACACAAGAAGATATGGTCTCGCAACAAGTCTTGCAGCTCACTGCCACAATTCCTTGTGATTGGCCCACAGAAAACCGGCACAACTGCGCTGTATACGTTTTTATCTCTACATCCATCGATAGCAAGCAATTTACCAAGTCCTACCACTTTTGAGGAGATACAATTCTTTAATGCGAATAACTATTATAAAGGCTTGGATTGGTATATGAAGTTCTTCCCGGTGGATTCCAATGCAACGCGATATTTGTTTGAAAAAAGCGCGACGTATTTCGATGGTGATTTAGTCCCAAAACGCGTGCATGCTTTACTTCCGCATACAAAATTGATTACCATTCTAATATCCCCTGCTAAACGAGCGTACTCATGGTATCAACACACGAAGGCTCACGGCGACACTATCGCTAATAACTACAGCTTTCACCAGGTGATTACAGCTGGAGATACAGCTCCAAAACCCTTGCGCGACCTTCGAAACAGGTGCCTTAATCCTGGTAAGTTTGCGCAACATCTCGAGCGATGGCTCAACTACTTTTCACCACAGCAACTCCACATCATAGATGGAGAAAGCCTAAAGTCCAATCCCGTTGAAGTGATGGACGAAGTACAAAAGTTCTTAAAAATTACTCCGCAATTAAATTATACTGACTTATTGAGGTATGAAGAGAAAAAGGGTTACTTTTGTCAAGTTGTTAAAGGCGACCGCACAAAATGTTTGGGAAAAAGTAAAGGTAGGACTTATCCTCCAATGGAGGAAAAATCATTGAAATTACTTCAACGGCATTATCTCAGTCACAATACAGCGTTGTTAAAGCTACTGAAACGGATTGGTACGCACACAGTACCTCAATGGTTGCAGGATGATCTGACCGATACTCCTACATAAAACAAACAGTATTTTACATTGTATACCAGACCACTGCAGCGTACTTAAATACTCAATACCCTTAATGCATTTGATCGGTTTTTGGAGGTAGTGAAGACCGAATGACGTAAGGCAACTTTACTTTAGGTTTGAAAGCAATGGAATGCTGACAAAATGGCGGCTGATAGTCAATATTTTATATGGATAAATATTATTCTAAAACATTTCTATGCATGTATGAATATAATAGATAGATTTACCAACGCAATAAGCTAAGACGGTGAGCGTACTTTTCTAAATGTGATGATTTAATGTAGATAGAGTTTATTGGTAATGTTAAGTGAACGATTCTGACGTGCTTACAAACTGACATTCCTTCGAAGAGTGTCTCTATGGAATACGCTCTATTTTTCTATGTTTTTACACGGTTGCATGTGCGTCGTTTATATAAACTATTAGAGCACTGTTCCATTCTTAGTGTTTAGAATTATCTGGAGGGAATGTCACCTTGTAAGGATGCACAATGTCTACGAGGGGGTTTTCATGGCTTGTCGAACTGGATTCTAGAGTCAATCTGAATGTATTCATTAAATGTAAATGGAATCGCTTAAAGTTTTGTTGATAGGTACAAGCGATAAGTGGATATTATATTAACGCTGTTAGTAACTGAGTAAACGTAGCCGGTGCTGAAGGAGAAACGGTTTCTGTACAAAGTCCGAAGCGGATCTAAATGTAAATTATACACTAATGGAATAGCCCGAATCATAGTTTGTTTACTTTCTGGGTCCAATACATACCTGTAAACACAGTGCAACATATCACATTGATACAGCTTCAACCAACGCACAGTAGCTTTATTAACAAAAGAACAAACGCCGCGATTTCATATTCGTGAGTTGGTTTGATATAATAATAAGGAGCAAAGCAGTGTGGACTGCCTCAATGTGCAATAGTTGTTCATTGTTCAAAAATGTAGAAAACAGCTTAATAGGGATGGCAAACAAAGTATGACAAATATATGTGACCTATGCCGTACAGTCATTTGTGCATATCTTCAATAATTTAATGTTAAGAACTGATTGTATAAAGCGCGTCATATTATTACCTAAGAAGATGCAAACTTAATATTTGCTGTATGTGCCATATAATTAAGTTTATCATGTGTGAAGGAAGCAATAGATGGAGAATGTTGTAAATCTAACTTTTCGGTTTGAATCAGTGTTACGCCAAGTTGGAGAGAAAAGGTTTAATATCATTGATTGTAATTGTTGAATCGCAAAAAGACAATAAAATATTAAATTAATCATAATTACTGATTACCAAACTATGGCATGTTCTGGGAGGAAATTCGTGGAAACCAGGAAGTCGCCAAAAGTGTGAATGTTTGATCAATATTTGCGAGCTGTTACAAATTAAACTAGTAGTGTAATATATCACAGTGAATAATAACTATTTTCTCAATTATTTCATGATAGTTATTTATTAGTTTAATAAACATGGGAAATACGGAAAGTAATGTAATCAGTAGTGTGAAGAAGCAGGCAGGTGGTTCCGTCCAGCCGATTTACAAATTGGCAAATTTAAAAGGTAATCAGAATATAAATAACTTATGTTTGATTCATCCTTAAGAGTATTTGGCTTGATTGGTTTATAGGTGGTGGATTACTTGTAGAACTCATGAAACGAGCGACGCAGAATAAACAATTTGCGGAAATTGACCACGCCATTAAAACAAAAGTAATTTTCTCCGTCACAATTACAGTAAATTTATTAGAATTAATTTTAGGTCGAGCCATTTTTATACAATAAGGGAAGTGGAAGATACATACCGATTGCGGACTTGGTTCTGCTAAGAAACAAAGATCGTGCCAAGCACAAACATTTACCTCCTCTAAAAGCAATGGAAAATCCGGAGGAGTATGAAGTAGATGATAATAAACCAGAAGTTACCGAAGAGGAATACCAAAGAAGTACGTATAGCATTGGAAAGTTCAGAATGATGGTCTTTAACTAACATTGTCTAGATCCAAGTGCGTACCGCCATGTTTGTTGGAAATTACGAGACCGAGGAGCTGTTGGTGAAACTATCTTGCACTTGTGCCTATTGAATGCGACTTCATTGCATGCAGACATCGCAAAAAGATTATTACGTTTCTACCCCAAACTTATAAATGATATCTATATCTCCGATGAATATTATGGAGAAAATGTCTTGCATATTGCCATTGTAAATGAAGATCCAGGAATGGTAAAATACCTGCTACAGTCAGGAGTTAACATACAGGAACGATGTTTTGGTAACTTTATGTGCCCTGAAGATCAAAAATCATCAAGAAGTGATTCTTTAGGCCATGAATGGGTTAATGTTTGCCTGCAAACAAATTATGATGGGTATGAAACCAATCCGCCATATTAAATTTATATTTGTACTTCAGGACATCTCCAACTTAATTTATCTTAACATAATCTGTAGATACGTTTATTGGGGAGAATATCCTCTGACTTTTGCGGCGTGCCTTGGGCAGGAAGAGTGTTTTCGCTTAATGCTATCCAGAGGCGCGGATCCAAACGCTCAAGACACAAATGGCAATACAGTTCTTCATTTGTTAGTAATATATGAAAAACTAGTAGGATGCTTCTAGAAATTCATGAAAACATGAAATTAATATACTAATTTCAGGAGGCCTTTGATATGGCATATGAAGTTGGTGCAAAACTATCATTAAAAAATGTCCAAAGCTTAACACCACTCCGGTTGGCTGCTAGATTAGCCCGAGTAGAATTGTTTTTCCACATTTTAAATTTAGAAAGGGAGATTTACTGGCATATTGGAAGTATTACCTGCGCGGCGTATCCCTTAAACCAAATAGACACAATTGACACAGAGACTGGCAACATAAGCAGGACGTCAGCACTGAATCTTGTGGTATTTGGGGATAAAGATGAACATTTAGAGCTGATGGATGGTGTCCTTATTGATTTACTACATGCAAAATGGAATACATTTGTGAAAAATAAGTTCTACCGTCAGTTTTTCATGTTTACATTTTATTTTCTTATTTCTTTGCTGGCATTTACTCTGCGTCCGGGGCCACCAATCAAAAATGAAGCTGGAACTTTAACTGAAGTTAATATTAGTTTCATAAAACAAAATCAAAGTGCTTTCATTCCAAATGTAACACCAATCATTTTAACAACAACAGGTAAGATTTATTATTTTATGCATATCAGCCAACGCTGAAAACTATTAATCTTTTAGGAACTGTGGATGGAGATATTGATTTTGATGATATGGAAGAATGGTGGGATAATTTACGGGAAGAATGCAGATTAATGGTTGTTGATCAACCCGACCAACAAGTTCGTCTCATTGCTGAACTAGCAATGTTAATAGGAGCATTTGTTTATTTAGTCGCGGCGTTTAGAGAAGCCAGGTTTTTAGGTGGTCGTATGTTCTACGAAAACTTGGTAAACATTTTCTTCTCTTGAGAGTAATATATCAAAATCAAATATTGCGTTATTTTCAGCTGACGGCACCTTCCAGAGTTATGTTTTTATTTTCACGAATTCTAATGTTAATAATGCCAGTATTAAGATTTACGTGCCAGAATGAAAATGAGGACATAATGGCGGTTGTTATTATGCTAACTACTGCACCATACTTTCTATTTTTCTGCAGGTATCTCCACAGATTTAAAATGCATCACACTATTCCAACATTTATAATTTTCAGGGGTTTTAAAACAGTTGGACCTTTCGTAGTAATGATTTACAGAATGGTAATGGGTGATTTGCTCCGGTTTGCATCCATTTATCTTGTCTTTGTCATGGGTTTCTCACAAGGTAAAAAGTAATGCGAGATTTTTTAATTTGGTTGGCTTTATATAATATGTTTAAGCTTTCTATATAATATTTCTATCCTTTGACAACCCACTAACTCCTGAGGAGGTGGATGATTCTAATACAAATCCAATGTCTACCCCAGTGGAATCTATTATGGCGATGTTTCTAATGTCTATGACAAATTTTGGTGATTATTATGATGCTCTGGCTAAAACTGAGCATGAAGTTGGGGCAAAAGTAAATATTGAAATTGAGTGAATGTATAATATCCATTTATTATCCATCCAACTGTTTGTTTCAGATTATGTTTGTGATATTTATGGTTATTGTTGGCGTACTGTTGATTAACATGTTGATTGCTATGATGGGAAACACTTATCAAAAAATTGCAGAAACTCGAAATGAGTGGCAAAGACAAGTAAGATTCATTTACTGTACAATAAAAAAACACGATTTTACGCAAACCCTTGCGATTTCTTCGCATTTCTCTTTACACAAAATCCGTATTGATCCAGCTCATCAAATTTTTCAAGTAGATCACCCTTAAGATTAATTGCCCAGTATTTGTATGATTCGATATGATTTTTTCTTAAATATTTTTGTATTGACGTCATCCACTTATAAGCTTATTGCATTATGGCAAAGCTAATAAAATTAGATTTTCGTAAATTCATATCAAATGATTTACATTAGCTAGTCCAATTCTGTTTTCTGCAATGAAAAAGACTTTTGTTTTCCAAAATAGATTCTATCCAATTCTGAGCAATAGTTTAAATAACAATTAAAATAATATTTTTCGCCCCAAATATGCTATAAATTTAACCCCGAATACCACTCTGTTGTAAAATTATCTCAGCATCAAAAAAGTCTATAAAATATAAAGGGCGCCTTACTCCATAAACACGATATGCTGGAGCAAAACCAATTTCGGATTGTTTTGAAAGATCATTTACCATTTAATTTCTTGTGTAAAACAGTGCTGTACCTTCTTGTATAAGTTCTATTATTTAATTCAAGTGGGCAAGAATTGTATTGGTGGTAGAACGAGGTGTGAGTCCAGCTGAGCGCTTAAAACAATTAATGGTATATTCCCAATCAATGTCAGACGGATCTAGAGCACTTGTTTTACGGCTCAATCAAACGGTACAAGATAATCTCCTTTAAAGTATACCAATATATAATACAGATTATGTTTTTAGGATGAAGATAAAGAGGAAATGAAAGAAATTCTTGAAATGAAACGACGTCACGATCGCTACTTGAAAAAACAACAGGATATTCAAGCCACCAATAATTCCACAACTAATTCTGATCACAAAATTGAATAGATCAATATCTTATTATATATTTTAAACTATGCTTATAACTAAAACATTAATTTAGGTGATTTATAAATCTAAATATTCATTACAGAATGAATTGTTATTATAAATACCTTATCGATGTCTTGCTTTCTTATTATTGTTCTTCTTTGCATTATTATTACTAAAACTTTTTTGTTTTGCAGATAAATCCCTACCTGGACTACCCCTATCTAATCCATTGGGAGTGCCATTTGTGTTTAGGTTTGTTGTTGAAAGTTTGCCTGCAGTCTTGATGTTTGAATCAATATGATTAGAGATGAGTGGAGCCATGTTAGTATCACTAGAATCTTCATTGGTTTGTGACTCAGTGTCACTATTTCTTTCAGTTTTTTCTTGTGTATCAACTATACCACTTACAGCCTAAAAATAAATTCATGTTATGAGAGTTTTTAATCTATATATCTATACATACAGCCATAGAAGTAATGGAAGATTTTGAAAACAATCTTTCTGCTTCTTTGAATTTTCTATTTCGCTTATCTGCTTTGGAGTTTGTTGTCTTATTGCTGGACAAGTACCTATCCCAACCTCTTATAATATTGCCATATAATTGTGTGTCTTCTAAATAGGATCCTTCAAATGCGTAGATTTGCCTTTCTAGATTAGCCAATGTTTCCTTAAATATAGAGGTTATATATGTAAGTAGCTCTTTCATTGCATTCATATTAAAACATACAGCAATTTCGGCCTTCCGTTTTACAAGTTCGGCAAGTTCAGTGCGAGCATCAATCGTAGTATTTGCTTTATTAGACATGTTTTGTTATTTATTGACAAAATAGAAATATTTGTAACTACAAGCAAGAGAAACATCAACAATGCATCAAACTGTCAGCTGTCACATATCTATATATATATATATATATATATATATATATAAACTTTTATGATAACGCTATGGGCAACCAATTAAACAAATATTTGAAATAATTTTCAAAAATTGTGGTTTTTGTAAAAATAAAAAAATCTGTCTACAAATCTAGTGCTGATTTGTATTGATTATTTAATGTACAATATAAATTATTTTATATTTCTAAATTTTAATACAATAATTATTTTCTGTGTGTAAATTATAAATGTTTTATAAATATTCTTTATTTAAATCCAGGATAGTTAGTAATCAGTACATTTATCATTAATTTCATATAAAATAATCCATAATAGAAACAATCGTATAAATTTGTTTAAATTTACAAAATCTAGATGTTTAAAACAACGAATGAATCAATTCCAATCAATCTTACCAAAATATCAAATGTTGTATCTGCGTTCATTTACTTTGCTTACTGACAAAATATATTCTTCCGAAGCTTTGAACAGCTTTGAACGTGCATATTGTTTGTGTTATCTAAAACGCATGGTGTCAATTTAAACGTATTTGGAGTAGCACCACTAACACAAAACAAAAACATTTGCAAATTAAACTTGTTTAACATGCAGTCAAATAAAGGTAGAATACATGCGAAATAATTACTTACAACTATAAATGGACTATTACTATTTGTTTAAATAATTGAAGACAAAAATACAAATATAATATTGCTATAAGCTAGTGACTATGGTTGTATGACTGAAGTTGTGCAAATAGATCATATACTTATTAATCGATAATAAAATATTTCTATGCTGAGTACGAAAAACCAACTACGATCGTTGCAAGGATGCAAGAATCGAGCTCGAGTTTGTGATCACAACAATACGCGGAAGTTTCTATGTTGCGCAGATGTTAAAGCAATGTATGTTAATTACCGCGTGTACAGTCTATATTGCAATTATGAAACATTGGCGACACATGCAATGATTTATAATGAATATAGCTTAGTAAATATTTACTTGATCATGCGTTTGTAAATCTTAGTCATGGTGTTGATTTCTCCTATCTCTAGTAGTTTCGTTTGGTTTAGCTTGTAAGTATTGCACTTTATTAAAATTATCGCATTAGCATTAAAAACTTCAAATCTTTCTGTTGTTGGAGAATAATATGTTTGAGTGCAAGCAAGGTTGCTATTTGATAGCATTAGAGCATCAGTTTGAATAGCAATACGAAATTTAGGAAGATACAAGCGACGAAAAAGAGAATTATCCAAATTCCTTGGGTGTTAGCATCATATCCGTGCTCTTCTTTGAAGACACGGTTTCTATGCCTTATACCTATAAATTGGTTAGTTTCAGATAAAATGAACAAAATTCAAGAGCACTGTTTTCTTACTTTTCAGATGAGCATCCAATTGGCTTTGACTGTTGGCGGAAATGGGACACAAATGACATTCGAAGGTTTTACCTTCTCTTTGAGCCCGCATTTTATGTCGTCTGCCCTCTAAATGCCGCTTGAGTACATTGTAACTGGTTACTTTAATTCCGCACAAGTCACATCCGATAGCCTAACAATAAAAAAACGCAAAAAATAAGTAAATCATGGTTAATTGTTTAGTCTGAATTTAATCAGTCTTGATATATTGCGCATTACAAAACAACACGTGTAGCTGAGAAATTCTAATAATCCCTTAAAAACTAATTCAGGTCCCCAAAAATACCGTCATTGACCTTTTAAAATAGACTAAACTTGGTCTAAAAACGTGGTTATCTATTTACACTTACAGCCTTTCCATCATGTGTTTCATCAATATTTAACGCCGTAACTCCGTCCGCAGGCAGCTGAACTTCTTGTAGATTACTAAGGTGCTCTTCGTGATTCCACATTGTAATTTGTTTCAGTCTTCTTTGCGCTGGCGTTGGAAAATAATTTTGTGATTCCGTCATCTTGATCTGCCACAAGATTTTTACACGTTTAACACGCCACAAACACAAATGATTTGCGATGTCCCCAGCAAAGTTTTGAAAAAGATATTGCCGATATAATTTCTAGTAACCTTGATACTTGCGATAATAAAACAATGTTTTTTAATTTGAAGATATTTAATTTTTTATAAGCAGTTTTTAGTATATATTAAATTAACTTTAATTTTATCAAAAATAATATAAAATAATATTTGTAAATTTATTGCTACATTCTATTTATATCGTTTATTAAACTTTTATTTTGAATATAATTTTTATTTTCTTACACTCGGTATAAATGTTAGCATCACGCAACGTAACCAATGAATTTTCCTTAAACAGAAATAGATGCACTAAACCAAGGAGAGAAGTTAGTGAAGAATATAACAAATAATTTAAAATGCGGGAGGAAAATATTGACCTAAAAAATATAATTAAAAGTCGAGAACTTTTGTATAGATTAATTATAAGGTAAATATACCATCATTTCTTAATCATAAACACTTGCAAATTTTAACAAAATTATTGGAACTTACAGTCAATTATTATATGATGGACATCAAAATATTGCAACAAATCTATCAAATATAGTTAATGCAGATCCTGCATGCTCACCAAGTGATAGATTATTACATGTAATGATAACTGGTCTGGAACATGAACCTGATCGGAAAGAAAGACCTGTTAATATTGGAATTGGTAACAATCATATTGGACCAGGTTTAGGTAATATATTTTTAAAATTATCTACTCTAACCATATCATAGCTTTTATCTTATAGATTTGGAGTTTGAGACTGATTCAAGTGCAGCTGCACCTGAACCAGCACAATATGAAACAGCCTATGTTACATCCCACAAGGGAAATTGCCGAGCTGGTTGTTTTTCTGCAGATGGACAATTAATTGCAACTGGTAGTGTTGATGCTAGTATAAAGGTAGGCAAAATTCTCTTTAATAATATTGTGATGCTTACTGATGCAAATCAATAGATTTTAGATGTTGATAGAATGCTGGCTAAATCTGCTCCAGATGAGATGGATCCTTCCCGTGGTGAACAACAGGGTCATCCGGTAATTCGGACTTTGTATGACCACACTGAAGAAGTAACATGTTTGGAGTTCCATCCTCGTGAACCGATTTTAGTTTCTGGGTCAAAGGACAACACACTAAAGTTATTTGACATATCTAAAGCCAGTGTTAAAAAGGCTTTCAAAACTGTAACAGTGAGTAAATTATCAATTATTGATGTTTGAAAAGCATTAAAGCCTTTTTTTAAATAGGAGTCTGAAGCAATCAAATGTGTATCATTTCATCCAGCTGGAGACGACATGATTGTCGGAACGCATCAACCGGTTATCCGCTTGTACGACGTCAATACCTTGCAATGCCACGTCTGTGCTATTCCATCTCATCAACACACCGCAGCAGTTACATCATTGAAATGGTCTGCAGATGCGAAGGTCTTCGCTTCAGCATCTCGTGATGGAAGTATTAAACTTTGGGATGCAGTTTCTAACAAATGTATTAATACATTCTCAAAGGCGCACGATGGGATGGAAGTGTGTTCGGTATTATTCTCCAAGAACGGGAAGTATTTACTCTCAGCTGGTAAGAATTCAATTTGCAAATTGTGGGAATTAACCACAAGTCGGTGTCTCATTGCTTATACTGGTGCTGGAACAACTGGCAAACAAGAGTTTGAAGCACAGGCTGTTTTTAATCACACTGAGGACTACGTCTTATTTCCGGATGAGGTTACTACTAGTTTATGTGCGTGGAATTCTCGCAATGCTAGTCGTAAACAACTAATGAGTTTGGGGCACAATGGTGCTGTCCGATTAATAGCTCACTCCCCAACACATGCGGCATTTTTGACTTGTTCTGATGATTACCGCGCAAGGTTTTGGTTTAGAAGAACGCCAACCTTATAGTTTATAGAAGTTCCTTTGAATTTCTGAATATGTTTTACAGTTTACATGCTTCATTTTCAATTACTAGGTGTATTTCATAATAGATCATAAAATTCGTATAATATAAACAACTGATTAAACGTTGATATATACCTCATAACAGTTTCATAAATTGAACATTTATGTTTTGCTAGAATGTCACTTGTCCTGTACTTGCACTATTTTTCCGATCTAAAGGCCACCGCCACTGCGTTCAACGCTGATTTTCTTCTTCAACTCCTCTTTTTCGTGTTTCTCCTCTTCGAGTTCAGCCATTCGTGCGAATCTTGAATATGCTATGTGTCCAGACTTGATTGCAGACATCATCTAAATCAGGACAAATTAGGTCAGATAAAATTAAATTTTACTCTTAAGAATAAAGAGGAAAATTCAATAAACGAAAGCGTATTATATTAACCAACCACAATCTCAATATTGGAAATGATTTCATATCTAGCCAACGATTACTTTCATGCACATAGCTAAGTCAGTGGTTAAGTTTTTGCATTCATCATGCATAGCCTTCTGACCTGCAGGTATTCGTCGAGTTCGACCTGACCATTCATGTTCGAATCGATCTCGCGCAAAATTTCGTGCAGTTCCTCGCCAGGAACCTCCTTTTCTCCATGAATCTATAATCACGAATAAGGCGCATGAGTGACGTGAACTAAGTTACTTACTTGCAAGAAATCAGAGAGATCCAGTTGACCATTATATTGCGTATCGATCTCGGAGAGCAATGTATGTAAGCCTTTATCATCAAATTTAATACCTAGATTCTGCATCCAAAATGTACACATTTATAGAGCGCATTACTAACCGTAACTAACCATTATTATATAGAAATCTATAAAATTTACATTCCTTACCTTAAGACTTCGGCGAATATCATTAATGGACACATAACCCTTGCGATCTTTATCAATAATCTGGAATCGTTTAATGTACGTCTGGATCTCATTTTTGCTTAAATTAATTGGTATGCGTTCTCTGCTAGCGCGGTTTACCATCTGTCCCATTTCGTATTGTAAAAATTCGGTAGCATCTTTATGCTGCCTTGTCTTTTCAGCTAGAGGAAACATTGATATCATTTTTTAGGTTCTAGTGTGGTAATATTTGTAGAAAGATTTTAGATTACCATCAGACCAATTAAGTTCCTCTGCCATTATGTCGATAATTAATGGAAGCGCTTCTTGCGCAGCTTGGACGTTCAGGAAGGCTAGTCTCAATCTTCTCGCAATCATATCAATCGCAGTCATTGCATATTCCCTTACACCATAACGAATTTCAGCGTCGATGTAGTTGAATTCGGGGTGGATTTTATTCCCAATAATGGGCCACCGTTTACCTGTAATGGATGCTAATTTCGCAACAGCGAACGCCCTATCTCCATATGAATTCGCTAGATTTTGAGCAACTTCACTCTCCAATCCAAAATCTTGAACTAATCTAATATACATAGTAGGACTCCATCCGTGCGCACCTTCCATTAACAACCCATCCGTTTGACTACAATCCAATTTGGGATTCAAATTGCACGCCCTGATAGCTGCGTCTATTGTCTCCTCTGCCATTGATCTGTACGTGGTCCATTTCCCTCCAGCTATTGTAACCAAATTAGAATCACTTACATGTACAATGTGATTACGCGCTAAAGATTGAGTGTCTGGTTTGTTTGGATCGGAAACTAACGGTCTGATACCACTCCAAGCGGATAGGACATCCCCTCTTCTCACTAAATTAACAATTTTATAAACTGTTAATCACCTTCTATCGAAGGTGGCATATAGAAAATCATACCTTCAACATCTGGATTCAAATAATTTTTCACCTCCTCTAGAATAAACATGATTTCATCTTCAGTGGGCTTGGGATTATGTGTAACTTGACAAGGAAGATCGGTTGTTCCAGCAATCGTATTCTTCTGCCAGGGAAGGAAGAAAATCACACGTCCATCACTGGTCGAAGGATCCAGAAGACCCATTTCAGCAGGACTATAATATCCAGGAAGCACGATATGCACACCACTACTTGGTGCGCAGATGGTTTTTACAGTAGGATTATCCATTTGACGGATGCTATCAGTGAAGGGTCCAGTGGCATTAATAACACATTTTGCTGGGACCGTCCATTCCTTTTTAGTCATTTCATCACGTACATGGACGCCGCAAATATTTTCTTTTCCATCTGCATCTTTCTTTTTCATCAACTTAGTTACTTTAACATGATTTGCAACTGTGGCGCCATGTCGGGTGGCGGTCAGGGCTATTGCTAAGTTCATTCTTGCATCATCTTGTTGACCTGTTAGAAACAAATAAATGGCGTAAACAGTTAAATGCGTTTGCGTAAACATTGTAGTAATGATAGATACCATCGTAGTAAACAATGGCGCCACAGAGTTTATCACCCCGCAGCATTGGGAATAATTCCAAGGCATTTTTCTTTGATAACAGATAAGATCCCCGGACTGTTTTCGTTCCAGCGACCAGATCATACATTTTGATTCCGAACCAATAATACGGTACTTGCCACCATCTTTAAATAAAAATGATATTGATGTGAGAAACAAGAAATCGATGTGAAATCGATGGGAATGGAGTGATGACTTACTGGTAAACCGGCAGCATAATTGGCAGGGGGTGAGCTAAATGAGGAGCTGCATGTAACATTGAACTTCTTTCATTCAGGGCTTCCTTGACCATCTTATATTGGTCATAGTCCAATTGCATTATAGCTTTCTGGAGATAACGCACACCTCCATGAATTAATTTGGTACTGCGACTTGATGTGCCTGAAGCAAAGTCATCTGCTTCGATTAAAGCAGTTTTCAGTCCTCTGGTAACTGAATCTAATGCACAACCGGCACCTGTAGCACCTCCGCCAATGATTACAACATCGAAACTCTCTGTTTGGAGGGATCTGATTTGATCTTCCCGTTTTGGAAGAGGTCTTTTAATTCGTTTGCGTTGTTGTTGAGCGTTTACAACCGTCCACTTGAAGAAATAAACATATATAATTCTTTAGATGAGAAATTCGATTTAAATGTTTATGAACATACTCTTGCATCTTTTTCATCCTTAAGAAGCGCATACATAGCTAAACCAGCTCCAGCAGTTCCAGCCAAACCACCAATGGCCAATTTCCGCAATGTGCTAGTCATTGTGGACGAAATAATCTAAAATAATATTGGCAAATTAGATCTGAAATATTGCTTAACTAACTTAATACAGAAAAATGTACCATGCGTGCGTAGTTCCACGAGTTGTTTATTAATTTCTGACTAAATCGCATGTGAACAATTGCGGATGTATGGAAGTTTATGTTGTTTATCTGTGGTATGAGTGATAATGAATGCACGTGCGTCGAAGATATCGCTTACAATCGTGAGTCATGATTAAGTGATAAGCGAGCATTGTGGGTGCTGGAAGTTCGGCAATTGTAGTGCGAAAAATAGTGAGTGTTTTAGATTTGCATATCGTCTAGCCGTAAAGATAAGAAGTTATCTGAATAGGAAACTTTTAGGTTTCAAAGTGGCAATTGTGATTTTATATGCATATACATTTGACCTTTCTTTGGGGGTATTTTACTTCATTAATTCAAATGTTTTAAGTAATGATTCCAAATGACTATTACATAACAATGCTCCACAAATATTCGATTAAATGTTTTCAAGTAATTCCGATGTGCTGAATTCAAATCTAAAATTCTTGTTGAATGCTTAACATTGACTTCTGGTATCATCATTAACAACTTAACTACATTGTAAACGTGGGAATCCATAACAAATTATCTTAATTGGTTTTTGCGTAATTAAGCAATTAAATTCTTCTCGTGGAAAAGAAAGTTTCAAATTTGGAGTTTTCATTCATTCAATTTGTGTTTTGCAATTCGATTGTAATATGATTATTACTTGATTTTACAACTTACTTATTTATATAGTACTATGTCAATATTAAAGTATCTGCAGAATGAAATTTATAACATTAAACTTACTTACTTTTTCTCTCTTTTGAATAATTAATTGTATCCACGGCACTTTGATGAAACTAAACTAAGGACAATCGTAGGACACCTAAAGGACAGATAGCACGCGCATCATGTTTCACGAACTCAATTCGCGCGTGTTGTCTCCCCCGCTATATCTAACAACAATTGCACAACATCAATCACGACGTCCTGCGTGTGCTAAGGTGCGCTGCAAGTCGCGACACTTGCTGCAACGACCAAGTGGAAGATGTGAAAAGTTTTGAACTGTTAATGCTATTAATGGAGCAGCGTTCATAGAACTGCGCGCACGACGTCTGAATCTACACTACATTTGAGATTCAGCAAACAACGAAGCAACCCATAATGTGTGGAAAATATTATTAAATGCACGTGGTATTTGTCATTCTCTAAGTGAACAACAAGCATGTTACGTCATTTAGAAACTTGACATACTAGAATTGAGCGTAGGTTTGATAGATAATTATAATTAATATGTATTATTTGTGGTGATTGTTTGATGACATTTGCTTTCTCTGGGTGGCTTTGATTGATTCATCTAATATATGAGGAGGTATTGGAAAATTTATAGAAAGTACACGTCGTGAACAGTTCCAAGGTAAATAATTGCTGAGAAATATTCACTATCATTATTGTAAAAGCTTGTATAATAAGCTAAAGCAGGTATAATTAAAGCCAGAAATTCGTAAAATTCCATACTGTTTTCAAGTCATTAAATATTAATTTAACCAGTTATGTATGACATCAAAGGAAATTTTCATCCTCCACACATATTTACACAAATTGTAATGACAGAATAGTATGAAATATAGTACTCAATGAACTATAGTTCTCATTACCTACCACTATATAGATTCATTCAAATTTCGCGCTTTTATAAGAATAGAAAGTAAAGTACAGGCCAAAAACATATGGTATTGACTGCCTTCCCTAGTTTTTCCAATCTTAGGAAAACAGGTTAGGAAGGATGTTTCATCGAAATAATCACTAGAGTACTTACCAGCTACTCTCATAGTCCTTTTATATTACTATTAAATTTTCCATCTTCACTATTATTTTGAGATCGCACTTGATACATTTTGCCTTGTTTTTTCATCCTCGGTGTTAATCGACATTAGCAGGCATTCAACTAGTGTCTGTTGTGCCCGCCCGTATTGCACGATTTTCACCTCCTACGCTTCTAATACGGTGAAAGAAAAGCAGCAGTAGCGCGTTCTATAATGTACAGAATTAACACTTTTTAAAATTAGCTACAAGTTGAAATGTTGAAAATATATTTAGCATTAGTAAAAAATCTGCACAGTCTGCATTCTATTGTTGGCAAGCAATCAAATCAGGCGGTGTTCTGTTTATAGAATAGCAAAAAAGTGCGAAGGAAACATAATTATTCAGAAAACTTGTGAAACCAACTTTGTAAAAACATTTATTATTTTGGATACCTTAAATATTAGGAAATAGGATAAAATATTAAATCTCAAAGCTTCCTCGTCTTGCGACATCTAATCTACGTTCACCTAAAACATTCTTGGAGCCATCTACTTAACAACACAAGGGCTACAATACGCTTCTAACTTAAATTGGATTGTGAGCAGGTGTTTTTTTCGTTCCCCAAGAGGAAATTTCTTTATTTAAAAAAATGGTGAAGCCAGAGTCAACACTATGAAAGGTATCCCGTTCACACAGGGACCCACAGTACAACCTACGCAATAACAATATACACTACAACTTATTGTATTCGCCAGAGCCCCGTTAGTTTGCAAAACAGGAAACACCACGAGAAGGTGGGGTTGGCTTGGGTAAGAGAAGCTATCAGTTGCGCTACATTACCCCATTCGCTTCCCGTTATCTCTTTTTGGGAAAGAGCAACGTGGCAATATACGCCAGAAAGAGAACCCAGTGAGGAATCCGCAATTGGAACGAAAACCTCAAGAAAAAAAGGTTAGGTTACGTTCACACCAGGGCGAGCGCCTGGTGAGGATCGTCAAAGGACGATGCTCAAGCCGGATAACCATCAAGACTATATATTTTAAGACATCTTTTCATCAAATGGATTGACTCTAAAAGCCATCTGCAGGAAGAAGTTTCGTAGAAAGCTTTGTTTCTAAACCACTTTATAGGGGGCGCCAAATGAATTGAAAGGGTAGGAGGACCCCACTTTATAGGACAAAGTGGCGTCAGGATTAAAATTCCTACTTTGGTCTTTCGAAATACCAACCGACCCCAACGCATTAAATTTATTTTGAAAGAAACCTTTCTTTTACTCCTTTTTATTCACTTCAAAAACAAGTGTCTTACAATAATAAACGAATTCCGATAACCCGCCCAGGAAGCAACCTCATAAAATGAAAAATATCTCAATTCCAAGTTCATTGAATCTCAGTTACTGGGCAATAGATGTTGGAAGAAAACAAAGGAAAAATGTGGTGATGATGAAATTAACCTCATTTATTAGAATGTACTACAAAATATCAAGATGAATATTTTATACTGCATACAAAAATAATTATGAAAACATTTACATGCAATTATTATTGGCCCAAAAGCAAATTAAACGTGATTATTATCCTACTACCAATTCTACCATTAAGAATTAATACTTTTTTATTGCTTTTCGAATAAGGGCTATCCGCTGCTTATGAGATTCGGTCATGAGACTTCGTTTGTAAGGCCGTAATTCATCTGTTCCTAAACCTGGCGCCCACATATTGTAATTGCGATCTAAAGCAAGAGGAGACAATAAATTTTCAAAGAAAAAAAATAATGCCAAAACCTTCAATTCAAACTCACTTATAAACATTTGGACATCCTTCACTTCAATATTTTTAACGTGTCGATGTTTTGCAATCAAACTGGCTCCATTTATAACACGATCCACAAACTCATCAACATATCCAAGAAGGATCTCTTCTACATCATCTTCCATGTAAATGTTTGGATCAATGTCCCTTATGAGATCAGCCATTCTAGTTTTTGATAATACCTAGGTAAAACGCATCATTACTATGTTATTATAAAATATGTCCACAATGTTTACTTGTAAATTTTCAGATGTGCTAGGAATATTGCTTGTAGATGAATTTGTTGAACTACTCATGTGCAAGCTTTTCACTGGACTACTATTTTGTTGCATTGGATTTGATGGCAATGCTGCCTGTACAGTGGGTTGAACTGGTGCTTGCACATTTACCAGGCTAACTCCTGGCATTGGTGATGTGTCCATCATGATACTACTCTTGATATCTTGATGTGAGTCAATCTGCATATGATGTTGTACTTGCTGGACTTGATTAGCCATTGAATTCATAGGCATTCCATTATTTGTGGGCATGCCCGTCATTATCGTGTGTGATATTGGCTGCACTTGATTTATAACAATATTCTGAGATTGTTGTATCATGTTACTGTTTATGTTTGGAAGAGACATACTGCCCACGCCAAACACTACGCTTATAAGAAGACTCTATATTGTTCAATTGACTAAAGTTTTTGTGCCTTCCTTCGTTGTAAATTCAATGAGAACCTTAAAGGCCCTTCCGCATTCTATGTTTACGGTTGAATACGCAGGTTTCAATCAAAATGCACAAAATTTATAGGTTAGGATATTGCTACATTTATTCACAAATCCAGAGATGCGCAAAAATTGATAGTCACCTACTCATTAAGCGATATGCTGCTTTCAAAACATTAGCATTAAATATAATTAGATAAGTTAAATACTGACTACGCTGAATACAAAATTTGAATAGTCATTTGTTTATATGAGTGGTGCAACAACTTACAAGACCCAAAAATTATCGCCAAATATTATTAATAGATATCAGTACCTATGTTTTACAATGTAAATTAACAGATTAGAAAATGTGCGTCAATTAAAGATCATTGATTACTATTATTTGCTACAATTTCCTTATCTACAATTTATATTATACCCAACTATGTGCACACCTAGTTTAATTCAATACCAGCGCCCTCTAACTTGTTTTTGTAAACTGTTTCGTGCCACACGCATCCTGCAGATCCTGCGCGTTTTAAGCGTTTCTCAATACTGCCTGTGGTCTTTTCTATTCAAGTTTCGCGTCACTCACTTTAAGTATGTTGTTGGCAGGCTTACACGAGTAAGCCAACGACGTCTAGGACGGAGCAATCGGTGTGCGATGTGGTAATGTGTTTTAATGGTGCCGCTAGCCAAGTAGCGACTGTCTAGTATCAGTAATAAAGCATCTTTACCACAAACAACAAAACCCAGGAACGTAATAAATATAATGAAATGAATTAAAAACGCTGCATCAAGTAACATTCTATAACTATGGACAACACCGAGAGGAAAATACGCGTTGGGTCGCGTAAAAGCGAGGTATGCTAATTTTGTATGAACTCTGGACAAGTCTGATTAATTAATACAGTTGCACTTACTTAATATACATGCGTAGATAATTCATTCTACAAATGATTAAACAATATTTCTTTCAGCTGGCCTTAATTCAGACTAGGCACGTAATCGCGCAATTAAAGGCCGTATATCCCAAAAAGGAATTTGAAATAGGTAATTATCAATAGCTGCTATGTTCAGTGATAATTATAATTCAAGTGGCCAAATGTAATTAGTAGTGATCATCATTTCTTATGCATTCTTCCTTCAATATAGTCATTTCCAAAGATTGCCCTCAATAAGATAGTTAAACTGGAACTATTAATGGTGAAAGTTTGATCTCAATTAAAAGATCATAATCATTAAATTTCTATATTTGAATCTATTTTTCAATTCTTGAAATAAACATATTTTATTTTTCAGTTACAATGAGTACATTAGGTGATAAAGTATTAGATATACCACTGCCAAAAATAGGTGAAAAGTCTCTCTTCACAAAGGAATTGGAATCTGCTTTAGCTGATGGGTCTGTTGACTTTGTTATCCATTCCCTTAAGGATTTGCCAACTACTCTACCACCTGGTATGGCCATCGGTGCTGTATTAAAACGCGAAGATCCTAGGGATGCTCTGGTACTCCAGAAAGACTTGAAAGACTTTACTCTTGCAACACTGCCCAAGGATTCCGTCATTGGCACTTCGAGTTTACGAAGAACTGCACAGCTTGCAAAGAAGTATCCCCATTTGAAAGTTGAAGACATCCGCGGCAATCTTAACACTCGTCTTAGAAAGTTAGATGAGCTAGGAAAGTTCTCTGCAATTATCCTTGCGTCTGCAGGTTTACAACGTATGGGCTGGGATGATCGAATTACCAAGGTACTGCCATGCCGCGAGTTCCTATACGCTGTCGGACAAGGTGCGTTGGCTGTTGAATGTAGGGAAAATGACAATTTTGTTATTAATTTACTGCGTCCTCTCTATGATTATGAAACTGGTATTAGAGTGATTGCGGAAAGGACGTTCCTAAGGACACTTGGTGGTGGTTGCAGTGCTCCAGTAGCGATAACTTCTAAAGTGGCTCATGTGGAAGGCACTAAGCACAAATTGAGCATGACTGGTGCAGTTTGGTCATTGGATGGCAGTGAAGAGGTATTGGAATCGATGGAAGTCATGCTGAATTTGACGAAGAGCAACGAAATCAAAGTTTGTCCATATAAAGACAAATGTAATAATATTTGTGTGAAGCAAAACGAGCGGAACGGAGTGATTACACGTAATGAATCGGTCATTAAAGAAGTGGATAAAATCACTCCTGCTGTAAAGCGGCAAAAGACGACGAACGAAACAAATATCGAAGGAAAGTCGGCATGTCCCATATCACATACGTCTTCAGAAGACATTCCTCTGAACCTACTACGTAATGATCCACACGAACACTGCCCGGTAGCAATTCCTGTTGGCGCTGACTTCATGGGCAAGTGTCCTTATCTTGAACTGACAAAGACAAAACCCCATATCGTAATTGATGTCAATGATGCAAACGGAAATGGAATTGACATAAACAAATGTCCTTACATGAATAGCGTGACCCAAGGTGATGCAAACGCAGCGGAACCGAATAAAATTGCAGGCGATGCAGAAAGCAATACTTTTTGTGGTCTCGTTTCTCATCAGCAGCTTGTTGATGACGTATTTCAGCAGTCCGAACGTCTTGGTAAAAATCTTGCAAACAACTTGATTACGAATGGTGCTCTTACAATCATGGCGAAGGCTCAAAATCATATTCGTGGTACAGTCGCATTATAGTAGTTTCTCCATTGATGTTTTCCTAGTGATGGTTAGTGTTTCATTACTTGTTATGTTACTGAAGATAATTACATGAAATGGTATATTATAGGATTACAAATGTTTCTATATTTAATTGCTTTCTCAAATAACTTTCTCTTACATTATAAGTTTATGATCTCATTCCAACTGACTTCTTATAATGTGTGAAGTGTTCTAAGTATTGATGGATTGTATCAAGTGGAGCATAGGTTTCCTGAATTCTGTTTGCTAGGTAAGTTGGCATAGCATTTGGCACAATTGTTCCAAGAAAACCTTGCATGAATTCTTTTATAAGTTCCCAGCACAAGCCTGGTACAGAACATGCCTTATATTCTACCTCAACTAATATACCTTTGAAATTTGAACTGATTGTAACTGTACCCAATTTTACAGAAAAATCTCCCATCTCAAATCTTGGCCCTTTGGACTCTGCTTTTTGCTTCTTTGAGGTGTAAAAGTTTGACATCTTCATCATAAGCAGATCAAATAAACCATCTGTGACCAATGAAATAGATTTTGTACCAGTATCTAAGATTGCAAAAACTGTTGCTGGAGATTCAGAGTTGTGTAGAACATGGACATTTCTCTGTTGTCCCAGCTGGGGTATTGATATATATGCTTCACAATCCACTAGAAATTGTCCCTGTTGCACAGCACCAAGGGCAAGGATTCTCTTAGATAGTAAGTCTATTGTTGATGGACCTGTTCTATTCTCAACAATAGGAAACTGTTGTAATACTGTTACACCCATGTTGCTTTTTATAGTATATTTTATATCTAATAAATTAATAAGATCCTGTCGTTCGTTACAGATCTTTGTGTTTGTTGTTCTTTAATATTAACCTAAAATTATTTAGGCCGTTCAGCCGCCATTTTAATTATTCTTAATATATTCATACCTATTCCTGGATTATATAATAAGAAGTCCAAGATTTTATTAAACGAAGCCGCCGCTAATGCAAAGGAAGTCTTCAGGTAACCGAGTCCCTGCACCGCCCAGTGTTACAAATATTTCTTAAATTCGGTATAATGCAGGCAACCCAAAATTCAGAAAATAAATTTTGAACAGCATTGTAACTGAATTAATCATATAAAAATCCCTCACTTTTGCAAACAACTTGCAACCATTAAATAATAAAAAAAACAGTACAATAAATTTGAGGACTAATTTTTAGAACAATGCTTGAATATAATACACATTTTTACTGTAGCTTAAAGACTTCATAATTTATTTTTTTAACTGGCAATTGAAATTTATAAAGCAGTAGTCAAATTTCTGACTACTAACATTTTTTGCTCTTACCTGCGAGATGTCTACATTTTCACCTAATGGTCCTAACGCGCGCTCAAGATTTCTTATCTGTGTCAAGATATTTTCCTACAATGTATTTCTTATAGAGTAGTGTGTTGACTAATCGGACGTGTAAACGGTGATTTCATCCTCCTATTATTTTCAAACTCTAAAAAAGGTATCTAATTTAAGTATCTAATTTACCCTAAAATGTTTTTTCATTTACTAAAGATAATAAACATAACGCGAACATAACCTAATAATCTACACGTGAGCCGTGTAGGTTGGCCGGCGATAAAGAACGTGTTGAATGCGCTGGAAAGCAGTTAATAAGATTAATCAAACGCGATCCGTTATATTGATTACAAGTAGGTTCTTAATATCATATTTGTTGTTTTATTAATATTTTTATAGCTTTTAGTTTCACTTCAAAATGAGTACATCTTTAGCAGAACAACTGCAAAGGCTTGCAGTTCCACAAACAGAAACATTACGCCGTAGTGACAAAAAACGAGCATCTATTTTATTTGATGTTAAAGAAGCCGCTAGCATTTCTAGGGAAACCCTGTTTCAAATTGGTTGTGATGGGTTTGAGGAATTAAAATCAAAGAATCCAATTTTTGCTACTTTTGAGGCAAGCCTATTCCATCATACTGGCAAACAGTTTGAAAGGGCTGTTCAGTCATCTGATGCAAACAAAAGACTGGACAAAACACTTAAAGCATTCTTGTATCAACTATCACCATACTTTTTAATGAATGCAGCACACAAAGCATTGGAGTGGCTTGTGTATAGATACCATATTCATGATTACAATAGAGATGATTTAATCTTGTTGATCTTACCATACCATGATACAAATATATTTATAAGGGTACTACAAATAATTGAAATCAAAGATAATGACAAGTGGTTATGGTTGAAACCTTTGCAAAAACCGGGAGTACATCTTTCAAAGAATGTCTTGCATAATCATGCTGGAAGTAATCCTGGATTTCTCCAACTCTTGTCTGATTATGTGTTGGGGGCAATCAAGGAACATGAAAAGCCATCATATCTAACAGTTGTGTTTAACTTTTATTGTGCCACATTTACTGGTGCTTTGGAGAATTCAAATGGATTAGATGAAACACATGTTGTTCAAATGCTGCCTTCAATTGTCAAAGGTCTGAAGAGTGAAATTCCCGACTTCTGTGCTTCTGCTTACATTGTTCTGTCTAAATTGTTGACAAAAGTAAGTTTGAGTGAAAAAGTTTTGAATCTACTGATGGAAAAATTAACTGAAGTGAATGTTCCAATGTTGAACACTGAAGCTTTGTTAGTAATGATTGTGATGTATCAATCACAGATAAA
Source organism: Diploeciton nevermanni (assembly GCA_027575565.1). Lineage (NCBI taxonomy): Eukaryota > Metazoa > Arthropoda > Insecta > Coleoptera > Staphylinidae > Diploeciton > Diploeciton nevermanni. Next base: position 57,359 of record JAODIE010017681.1, read on the forward strand.
TTATAATGAGATGCCTGTTGCTGCAGTAAGGAATTTATCAGCAAAAAAATGGCTTCCCAATTTATTGTTAGAACTTGATGATTCTGGTTGTTTAATTAAATCATGCATTCTACCAATGGTAACAAGTGGATTGAAAAATGGTCTAGATAAGGAAACTGGTGAAAATGGAAGGATGTTGGTTAGTAATCTGATTGAATCGTTAAAATTGGAAGAGGATGTTATTCACGAAATTTTTGAGTAAGTTTTTTTCTTGTTTTGTGACGTTGAATCTATATTAAATTTTAATAGGGTTTTAACAAATTCTTACAAATTGAAGACTTCCTATTCACATGAAATAAATCTATGGTTGAAATCGTTCATGGAAAGCTTGGAACGGCAAAATCCCGAAATCTTTGATAAGGAAGTCAGCCGTATTATGGAGAACTCGACAGATAAACATTTGAAACAACAACGAAAAGTGTTTCAACATATAATTTTGAATGTGGACTTGCAAGATCAAGTTGAACTCTTTGAAAAGCTCTATCATCCTCAACAAGACATTAGACGAAACGCTATAATAAGCGTGATAAAAAGTTACGATTCATTAAAAGGTCGAGAACAGAGTTTATTGAAAAATGTCCTAATCGATCGATTAAACGATGACAGTCGAGGCGTAGTTGAAGAGACGTTGAAATTACCCTTCAAGAATCTTCTAAGTGTTTTGGGCACTACAGAACTAAAGCAGATTTTAGTCAAGTTATTATATAAGCATAAATTTGAGAAGTTTAGTTTCAATATCATAGAGAAATTGGTGCAAGTTGGCGATATTCACAATGATTACGAAGTTCTTCTTGCTCTGTTTCCATACCTGCTGCCTTGTGACAATGACACGTTTAAATGTGCTTCACACCTAATTCGTCAATTTGTCCCCAAGTGTAATCCATTAAGTTTTCTAGGTGGAATTTTGAAGAACATTAAGAATTCAGCAGATTTTTCGGAGAAAATTTTTAAACATCTTAAGAGGATCAAACTTGACCATGAGAAGCTGATTACAACAGCTGATAACAGTCCTAATAGTGATGATGTGACTTTTAAATGTGCACTTGCCATATTGTTTGGATATACATCAACCGAATTTTCACCAAGATTGATTCATATTCTAATAGATAACTTTAATAAAAGTTCAAATTCTAATAACTTCAAAGAGAATAAACAAGATTATGATTTTATGCTTACATCAACCAAACTGTCTTTGTCGGAATATCTTTCTTGCATCAATGAGCTCATCAAGAAATGCCCGAAGGAAGCATTAAATACTCACGACTTTGCTCAGGATAACGAATTGTCAACTGCATTTTTGGTTTTGTATAATTTCTTGATTGAGGGGGCATTTAGTGAAGAGCAAGTGGATGCAGCAATTTACGCAAAAAGTATGAAAGTGTTTCTCGCTTGCTTTGCATCGTCTAAAGAAATAGAATTTCTTTTAAACTATGTTGCATGTGAACATGACAAAGCAACTTCAGGAAATAAACTGAGATCTATAAAGAGCGTTTACTCTATGATGTCATCAAAAACAAATGCATCGATAGATAATACGAGCTTAATTGTTCCATATTTAATAGTGTGTCTACATACAACTGAAAAAGAAATCCGTAATATTGTATTGCAATGTTTAAGCAAAGGCGGAAGAGATACGAGTTACAAGCAAATTGTAGATGCCATCCTTGAAAGAAGGGCTGATATTGCACAAGATGAGGAACAATTACCATATGCAATTGGTTGTGCGAAGCAAAAACCATTGTCGGATCATAATAAGCTTGCTGAACTCCTTAATCAGAATGTGCCAATATACATTAAATCAGGAATTATTGCTGCATGTGGACGAATTGATAATTTACACTTATATGAAAACATCTTGAAGTATGTTATGAAAATAGTTTCTGAGAAAAGTACCCAAAGGTTGAAAATCATTGCCGATTGCATTCAACAGTTTACAAATCAAATGGCAAGCTCCACAAGTTCCACGAATATTTTATGGAAGTTTCTCACTACTATTTTAAGTGATGATCAAGGTTCGTTGGAAGTAGCTTCCCCAGCTATTTTGCTCTTAAACAAAATGGACAAAGATATGTTTGCATCTTTCTCACCTGATATTCAGGCAAAGCTCATTGAAGCAATCGTTGAACGGACAACCTATTCCAGCAAACCTGAAATATTACCTGCTGCTTCAAAAGTTTTTAAGCACATCGATCTGGACACATTTGCTGTATTGGGTTTATTACAGAAAATGCGTGATGTGGTCTCACCCAAGTTGCAGACGAAAATGCGTCGGCGAATTTCTGTCGTACCAACCAGCGATATTTTAGAAATGAGTGAATGGAAAAAGGGCACCACAGTGCTAGAGTTTATTCAAGATAAGAAGAAGATGAGAAACATTGACAAGCTTATTCCCATTTTGTTTGAAATATTGAAGAAATGCTTGGACTTTGACGAACAAGCAAGCGTGGAATATCCAAAACAATTAGTACTCTCGAGTATTCTCCATTATTATGACAAAATTGATCCGACTAAACTTCCTGAAGATATTTTCAACGTGGAATTAGTTGTGCAGTGTATTAGAGCATCGCCCAACCCACAAACACACCACCATGCTTTATTGTTATTGGCAAAAGTGGCTTCATTTATTCCAAGTCAAGTGTTGTTACACATTATGACCATTTTCACATTTATGGGATCTTCGGTATTGAGGCATGATGACGCATACAGTTTTCAAATTATCTCCAAGATCATTGAAACAATTATTCCAATATTGGTCAAGGAAAGGAGCCAAAATAACATTGTAAGTGTGCTCAGAGTTTTTGTAAGTGTTATACTGGATGTACCTGAGCATAGACGTTTACCGTTGTATACTCAGCTTCTGGAACAAATTGGCGTGAAAGAAAATCTCTATATTTTTGCATTGTTGATTTTTGAAGCGCATGTTACTGCAAAGAATAAGGATGGAAATAAGCTTTTGGAAATTGCAAAAACTCTTTGTCAGGAGTTCTCATCTGAAGTGGTAATTTTAACATCTATACAACTCATTGACTACATTAAATCCCTGCCTGTAGACAAGGACAATTATCAAGGGGGTGACTTTATTTTTGATGTAGAGAATAATACACCCAAACAATTTAGGCATTTTAAGTATACCTTGATTCTATTTGCATCGAATTTGCTCGCATCGAAGGAGGTCGTCTATAAAGTTGCACAATTGAGCGATGAAGAAAACGAACAACTTGAAGAACACTACAAAAAAATGATTGTTAATATTTTAACATACATACAGAGTACATCAAAAGTGGCCGAAAATAATGCCAATACTCCTCAAGCTCAATATTGGAAAGTAATGCTTCATCATAGTTATGACCTGCTGGACAGCTTGAATGCGTTGCTTACACCGCAAATGTTCCTGCTAGTAATCAAGGGTTTGATGACGCACCAGCTTTATACAGTGAAGCGTAGAGCATTAGAACTTCTTAACAGTAAATTACATGTAAATCAAGACTTCTTTGCAGATTGTGAGCAAATCGATTTGTTTACAATGATCCCACCACTAATTTTAATCATTAAAGAAGTCGAAAAGGATTCGCTAGAATCTGATGAAGAAGTCATCATTCAAACGGCACTGCTGAGTTTGAAACTGTTTGTACGTTTGTTAGCAGCCGAAAATCCAGCGAAATTCGTCCAAATATTGTACTTTATCACAGAGCTGATCAAATCGAATATTAACGATAATGTTCTTGCGTCTGCTATTTTGTGCTTGGCGGAACTCTGCACTTATTTGCGCTCACACTCAATATCGTCTCTTCCTAAATTTATGCCGAGTATTGTTAAAGTTATGAAAGCTCAAAGCAAAGAAGAGTTTCCAACGTTGTTGTTAATCAGTGCTGTTACAACCTTACAAAAAATATTGGATGTTCTTAATTTGTTTATATCTCCATATTTGGGGAAATTGCTTTTTGAAATCTGCAATTTAACATCAAAATGGAGGGACACAGACGATTCAAAATTAGGACCATTTGTGACGAAGATGACTAGTATCCGGGAGAAGCTGGGAACATGCGTTCCTCCAAGAGTACTTATTCCATCAGTTGGTGAAACGTATAAAACATTAAATGTAAAAGAAAGATACGGTGCTATTGGACCTCTAATGGAAATTTTGTCGGAGAGATTATCCCAGCTACAAGGTGTTGAAATTCAACACAATTTGCCAGAACTAACGACATTCTTCCTTCATGCGTTGGAATTTAGAACACTTTCTAAAACCAAAGCAGACGTTGACGATACTATAGTAATGGAAGTAGAAACATGGGTAATTAAAGCACTCACCAGCTTAATCCTGAAATTATCTGAAAGCTCCTTTAGACCATTCTACTATAAACTTTACGATTGGGCAATTAGATCAGAGGAAAAAAGTGAGAAGATTATTACTTTTTACAACTTCTCACATGGCATTGCAAGTTCTCTAAAAGGACTATTTGTTTTGTTTGCTGGGCATTTCTTGTCTAACGCTGCTACCGTTTTGGTATCTTGCAACGCCAAGAATGACAAAATGTATTTTGATAACAAGGAAAATAATGTCGAATTACTAGAGAATACATTGAAGACTTTGAATATGGTCTTCATGTATGACAGCCATAAATTTGTCAACAAAGAACGCTTTGATATTCTAATGCAACCAATTGTTGATCAGTTGGACAACACTCTGGGAAATTTTGAGGATCGTGTTCGTGAAGTTGTAATTCCTACAGTGGTCAACTTAACCATAGCTACCGCAGATGATTCACTGTGGAAGCAATTAAATTATCAGATCTTGCTGAAGATGCGGGATACAAATCCAAAGATAAGAATGTTAGCCTTAGAATGCTTGAAGGATGTATGTAAGAAGGTGGGTGAAGACTTCCTTCCATTGCTGCCAGAAACTATTCCATTCTTGGCTGAATTATTAGAAGATGAGGAGGAAGAGATTGAAAAGAGTTGCCAACGAACAATTCAAGAGTTGGAGAAGGTTCTTGGCGAACCTTTGGGTAAATATTTTTAAACTAGCAATGCTATAACTTTTTGTGTTATATATTCAGAAATAAAATACTAACAAGAAATATTACGTTCTCAAAGTTTCTCATACGGAAATATCAAACGCTCCCCTTCACAACATTGTATTAAGCATTTGTTGCTGAAAACTTGTCAAGAATTTACAAATTATATTTGTACAATATGCAAATAAATTATTTTTCTAAAGGATATAATACGAAATTATTGACAAGCTTAAAGCATAATATCACAAATTTATGACAATCAGTCATGTTTAGAACAATTTTATAATTGCTCATATCATAGTGCTGCTGAGGTTTTTTTCCTTAGAAGATTACACTCCACGTGATAGGCACCAATTTTAAACTAGGAAAATATCTAAGTGATTTTAATGGTAACAGAATGGTAAGCTAATAGCAATAGTTGAGTTTAAACATGCGTTTGGGAGAAACTTCCAAAATCTAGGTAGAAAAGAACCCGCCACTTACTCAAGTAATGAAATGGAGCAACCAGCTGTATTTTGTATATAGGATCATGCTTGTGGCAGCATACAAATTCCAATATACAATTAATACTAGTAATAAATTGTACCTCGTGAAATGTATAACATTAGACTCTTTCCGAGTGTACTTCCTCAGCAATTGTATCGAGTTCACACCAATTGCGCAGGCAATAGTTACAAATTAATAAAATACCTTGGCGAGCTTATCAGATAGAAATCAGCGTCGTATGAAAGAAAAAATAAAACCTAATTTAATATATTACACTGATGCGCACTTCAGTAAATCACAGCGGAACCTAAAGTAATCCGGCAGTTGCCTCGCATGCAGCTACGATTTCTCTTCAGTAACCTGAGCATCTTTCAAGCGAAGAATTTCCCTGAGACGTAAAATCTCTTCTTCCTTCTCTGCAATTTGATGTCGCTGCATCTCACAAATCAATTGAAGCTCGTGTTTTTCCTTGTCCTCAATGTGCTTCAACAAGATACTGGCATCAGGACGATCGGACAGTTGTCGGATAACTAATTTTGAAACAATTTCCGCCAACTGAGGCTGCTGATTCAGGGTGCTCTCTGGAAGATGGCCTTTACGGAGATTCTCAATATTCGTAATACGCTCCATCTCAGTTACAAAGGTTTCGGTTAACTCAAAAACTACAATTCCTAGAGAATACATATCACTCTGAAAAGAAAACGACAAATTATAATTCGCAAAAACACTGGTTCCATTATCATCACTAGATCATTAGTAACTGACAAGAATGACTACTTACTTTGCTGTTGCAAAGTCCCTTCAATTGTTCTGGTGCAGCATAAAGTCTTGTGCCGCACGCCAATGAATGTTGATTTGCTTGCAATGGACATGCAAGACCAAAGTCTCCAAGTTGGACCAGGAGCCTTTTGTTTTCAAATTGCATAAAAATATTGCTGGGCTTTACATCATGATGCACTACATTCTTTGAATGGATATAATCCAGCCCTAAACGTAAAATCGTGGATATAAAATGTAAGACTTGGTTATAGTTATTTATAATACCTTTAAGTAATTGTTTTAAAATTTCCATAACAGTTTCGAACCTGTGTCTATTATTAATGGGCACCAGAGCATTGGGACTTAATGATTCCATATTGTTGCGAGTTTCCAACCATTGTTTGAGCGTTGAATTGCATAGACTCATCTGAATAAAGAGTGTAGCCCACTTGGGATGTTTAGTCTGCAATCTTTTAATCTCTTCAATTTTGCAAATCGCGCTACCTCCTTCAGATGCAGAATTTCTCTTCACGCGCTTCTCCTTTCGCCTCTGACGACGCGTGGTGGAATTTGTCAGCGATTGATGGCGTGAATATTCAAAGCTAATAACGAAATCACTTGAATCTTCAGGACTGTAAGAGATATCCAAATCTCTTTTGTTGTCCAGTAAAATAGATGTTTCACTTTCATCTCCCTTAAAATTGGTCTCAGATGAAAACTCACTTTCTTCCATTTCTTCAGCACTTGATTCACCATCAGGATTATCCAAATCACTAGTGCTCACTCCTAGTTCCAACCAAGCTTGTTTGTACTGCACTATATTGGAATGGTTTAGACTTGCAAATGTCTTCACCTCTGCAAGATAATTCCTAACAGATTCTATGCTGTTTGACCTGATAAATATCTTCTTGACAGCATACTCAGTTTCATCTAACTTATGCCTCACTTTGTATACTCTCCCAAATCCTCCATGAGCAATAAATGCTAGCTCTTCAAATTCCCTCTTATAATGTGACCATTCATTTCTCACATCATTTGACCACATTGGAGTTAGGGCAGTTTGTGTATCACCTCTTGGGCTTGATTTTAACAGATGGTGGAATGCCCTCTGACATTGATTTCGGATGCCTTCAAATTCCTTCATTAAGTAACTATCATCAATCACCATCATTCTGCATAACATGTCACAGATTTTCATGTAGTGACTTTGTGCCTTTTTGTCATCTGGCTCAAAATTAAAGCAGAGATTCTGGACGAGAGACTGAATAATAATTGAAATGGGCATGGAGGTTTGAATGATAGGATTCTCTATGCCTACAGCTAGGCCATCATTAGTTGGAAAGATTTCTACATTCTGCAAGTGATTGTTGTTGTCATGGTTTAGCGGGTTTAGAGTTGTTGCATTTGGCAATGTTTGGGCAGGTTGCGTGGTGCCCGTGCCGTCCGAATCAGATTCCGACATTCCAGATTTAGCCATGTCTCGTTAACCACACTTTCGAAACTCTGCGTCGAACTTTCCAGAAGCATTTAGACGAATCTAACACGCACCAAATGGATTACATTTTTCACTCTTTTTACAGGTACATGGTAGGATAAAAATAAATTAATCAGCGCCACGTTATCGTTATTTTGTTGTTTCTTGCAGCTGTTACGATAACTTAAACCGCACGGATTGGAGGCACTTTCGAACACATCACTATATTTCACAACATACGACTGTCACTACCTTAGCAAAACGAATGAGATAATATGCTTGCATGTGCAATTTTAATCTGAAAACTTAATTAAATACTCGATTTTTTATTTAAAAAAAATTAAATGACGATGTAAACAAATAAAACAATCCAAAAATGTATCAAGATGATAAGATGATCTAGATTAGATCGCAACTGTAAATAATAGAAATAATGCTATTAATTTGCAGTCAATTATTAGAATATGGGCGCAAGAGGGCATGGGCAACAACGAAGAGTGACGAGTCATGCGGTAGTGATAAGCGTAGAAAAAGCAGAGTTGAACGTTTGAGTAAGGCGGTGGCATTAGTTCTGAGAGGGTTTCTGGTGATTAGAATTTTGGCGAGGGTGGAGAGAAAGTGGCAATAGTTGGAAGAAAGTTTTCAATAAATTTATATATTTCTGATTTCATATAGATAAATTTAATAAAGATATATTTCATTTTGATATAAGTGTTGGAATGGCATGTCATTAACATTTATTGGTCAGAATATTTTTTGTAATTTATCAAATATTTTTGAAATAATACCATATGTCAAACTTGCAAGAACTGCATTTTGCTGCAAGTTCCACAATTTATTTGCGGCAAGAGAGTCTCATTTCAAAATAAAAATCTGAGCATTTGACAAACAATTTGCTTTGGAATATTTTCTAAGATAAGCTATAATTTTGTATTGAAATTCTACAAAAAGCTACAAAACCTTCTTTTAAAATAATCTCGCAATTATTAGATGGCGCAAGACGTAGTATCTGCTGATTTCTATTGATTTCTTTTGGTTTCACTTAGAAACCACTAAATCAGAGACCAATGCACGACGGTCACAAATCGCGTGGTCAACAAGAATCAATTAACATGATTAGAAGCATTTAGATTTAGTATATTTATTTACTATTATTTATATTATAACATTAAGTAATTTGGATGTATTAGATTTATTTAAATTTATTCTAAATGATGAAAAAAGCAAATTGCTTTGTTTTTTTGTCTCGTGTGCCATCTTTTGACCAAGTATTATAACACAAGAAAAATTTCTTAGCAATCATGGTTTTCAAGAGCGAGCGAGTGAAAAAGTGGAAACCACACGGCCCAAAGTATTGCATTGAGTAGGTCGGTCATGGATGAAGCCTGATAGTTACAACCAAAAATGCAAAGTGTGTGCCTAATACATTTTTGAGGTGGCGGTAAAGTACAGTTTGATAATAACCAATAAGCAAGGGCACATCAATAACTTAACAAACAACAGCAAACAATTGACGGATCAACGTCACACTTTAGCGCACCAATTGTTGTTTGTTTGTATGCAAGGGTAAACCAAGGAATTATCTGCGAAATGCCTTATTCTGGTCATTTTAATAGCGGTGGCATTTATCATGTACCAATAACGCAAGCCATGGAAGAGAAAAGCCATCAATACTGCAATATTGTAAAATGGGCATTGTGCTTCATTCCATGGTGTTGTAGTATAGTTCTTGTCATATATGTTTGGACAAATTTTCATAAATTACATGAAACATATACTGGGTGTAAAAATGAATTGGTTGAGATTGATAGAAATGCATCTGTAGTAAGTGCACAAATTGGTGGTAAGTTAATTGTCATAACAAATAATAAATAATCTAATGATTCTCTTCAATAATTTTCTTTAATTTAAGTTGTAAAGCAGCAGAATGATGAACTTAACAATGAAATTAAGAAACTCAAGATAAATTTAGAGCTTACCCATGAGAAGTTAAAGGTAGCACAGGACAAAATAGATTTATATTACCAAACAATTAATGAACTAAAGGCAAATCTTAATTTAAAAATATCAAGTGATTTTCTCAGAAAATCCTCTATTAATGGTGCTACAGTGAGAGGCACAAATATTGTTATAATGTTTGCTTCCATTTTACTTCTATCATTTTACTATTATGTCATATGGTTCTAACAATTTTCTATGAAAAATTATATTAAGGAGGTTTAGTTGACTAATTACTTTAGTATTATAAATTTGACTGACAGGTTTAGTTATTTTGACTCAATTATTTTATCAACTTGATGTAATTGTACTCAATATAATCAGTTGTAATCAATACCAAATTTTCTCTTAATATTTTGAGATATTAATAAATGCCCCCTACTTGGTAATCTGTCTAATTAGCAATAACAGCGAGGTGCATATTCGGGAGACACGACTTCAAACCTTGCTGGGGGTTTATTCAATAAAATAACTGCTAATAACCCTGGTAGTTGATGCAGCATAATAGGGTGGGGGTCTGACATGGTTGCAGGACGCTTCAAAATAAAATTAATACATATTAATTTGTGGAGATGTCTAAACCATATCAAATCCATAAATAAATTAATGATGAACATATGTTCTATATTTTTTTTAAGCAGTTGATACATGTGAAAGTCAAATTGTCATTTTCTAGTATCCTGATTTGGTCAGTAATTATTTTTAAAAAATGAGTTGTACACCAAAAATTATTTGCTCAAAGCAGGAGAATAAGAAAAGATAATAATTTGGAGTCAATAATAGTGAATGCCAGGTGTAGTATTACTTTTATATTATTTTAAGTTTATAAGTGAAGGAAGTATATTTTGTGCATCTTATGCAACTAAATCTACACACCAGACACCCCGAAGCCTAGGGACATCACTGCCGAAATATAAACACAGAAACTTATCAATATATTAAATATAACACCTTACAACCCTCAAAATTTTGTCACATACTACAATAAAATATTGGACTCGAAATTGCGGATCATGTTTGAAATTCAGAGGTTTGTAAACCAATGAGAACGAATGTAGTCAACATAAATACCAAGTAATTTTGCATAATCGCCAGAGGCAGAGATCAAGGTCATGCAGGTGGGCACAAGGAGGCGAATGCCATAGATCCCGCTCTATGAGCCCGATGATTAAAGCTATCAAAACGCTGTTGGCGGGGGAACTAGGCGCATGCGGCTCACACAACTATGAACAACTTCACACCGCCCATAAGACGCGCACTCGATGTGATTGTACGCGGCACTTCGCGGGGTTTTAACGATGATGTTATTAATCGCATCGCGTTCTTAGTGTGCAGTAACGTCAATAGCAGCACCTGCACTTTCTTCTACAACTTTGACCCGAGTATAAACATAGTGAAAACTTATATCTTCATTTGTTTTTTGTACGGGCACAAACAAGCATCACGCAGCTCTGAAGAGTGGAAATAATTAAACGTGTGTTCCGTGGGTACAAGGGGCTGTCATCGCAGGAAAGTACAGCATGTTGGTAAACATGGGGCAGCCGAATAGCGTGCCAAAACGACGGTGTTCGCTGCGTTTAGCATTCCAGACGCGAACTAACAAAACATCCCTCAGCCATACGTTTAGTTTATCAAATGATCACCAAAAACTTGATCAAGTGAACATAAATCTAGCCACTGAAGAGGAATTGATGACATTGCCAGGTAAGTTTTCTTAAAATGGCAAGTCATTAACCAAATACGAAATAATTTCATAGTATCATCGCATACAATAATATGTGTGACCGATAAGTGTGCTTTTATTTGCAGGAGTAACGCGTGATATTGCGAAGGCAATCGTCAAACACAGACAGGCAATTGGCAGGTATCGGAAGGTTGAAGATTTGGCGCTTGTGGGTGGCATTGGTGCTGATAACCTGGACAAAATTCGCGGTGAAATTCGTGTGAAAAGTAATAGTTGTAACAGTTCTCGCGCACAAAGTTACGACTCTTTGAAGAGTCCTGATGTGAAGATACCAAAATTAATTGACGTGAATCGAGCGAATGTGTTCGAACTGCAGTGCGTTAATGGCATGACTCAGGAGATGGCAGCCAATATTGTGTATCATCGAAACAAGAGAGGACCTTTTAAAAAGGTAGGTGATTATTATCTGAAGTAAATAATACATTTTATTAAAGTAGCAAAAACAACGTTAAACACATGTTACATCTAGCTGACTGTGACAAGGTGACAAATTAACATATGTGAACATTGACTAACTATGGAGCATCTTTGTATTTGCAGGTTGATGAAAAATATATATCTATAAGTTAATGAGTCATTTCTACCAATTACTTAAAATCCAATGTCATTTCTCATATTCTTGGCAAGTGTGAGATAATATTTGGCATAAACACACTTAAAATGGTGACTTTATTTTAAACCATGGCAATATGGACCATATACTCTGTGAAATTCTAATTAAACTAATATTTTATAAATAGATGCGGCCCGGTTTTATATGCATTTTAGATCAAACTTCAGCATAGCAGAATGCTGAAAAACATTTCAAGTTCACTCTCTATTTTTACTGCAATGCCTAGTTTGATAATATGTTGACTCTAAAAGAAAGCGCACACTCGAATTGTGCGGCGCGATTGGAGAATTTTATTTTTATTATGAACGCATATTTATTAATCAGCTCAATACGTGTTCACGCAAAAGGTGCCCGCCGTTTGCGACGAATAAATCTGATGTAGTTCCAAAGGCGCTGATATTCTAACAAAGTGTTTTATTATCTTATCAGAAATGAATTATTCCTGGTTTGATAAGTTCTAAATTACTTGATTTATTAACGTCTTCTTGTGTTACAAATTTGTGTAATTAGTTTAAATTTTGTTTATTAGGCATATCAAAGTTGATCTAGTAAATAGGTGTATTCATTTACACTCTGTATTTCTACTAATACCGTAATTTCCGTTCTATTGTTCCGCAGTGGTACAATATGTATTGATGTGGAGATATTTACTGCCACTATCGATTTCATTTCCTATGCCAAATGCACGTAAAGTAGTTGCTTATAAATAAATGGTGTGCTAGGTACATGTCGACATGGACGTCAATTCAAAGCTCTCTCGATTGTCAATTATATTTGAATTATAGTGTTTACGCATTAAATTTACAATTGCTACAAATATTTATTTCATTTAGAAATTAAGTTTCTAAGTATTTTTATGTAATTTGCCGGATTAATAGTAATAATTTTCATAATATAATTATAGAGTTCGACACTAGGAGTGCACTAATTTTGCCAATACAATATGTTTACTAATGAAACACAACGAGAAAAAAAAATAAGAAGTAATCAATTTATTTGTCTGTTGCTTCTGATAAACGCGATTAACTTTGGACGAAATGGTTAACATCATTAAATTCAGTTAGATATTTTATATAGTAGCAGTAAAAACCGACGGTTTTATAATAATGTGAGCGCACAAAACCCTTTCAGTGGGATTCTTTCTAATTCTCAAATTGTAAACCACATTGCAATATGCAATAGACTTTTCCAAACCATATTTCAGCTCTTTTAAATAGAATTTTTAAATAAAGTAAAAATGAGTAATCATTTATGTTTTCACATAAAGTTACATACCAAATCTTAGATTTCTAACTCTCGAATATTTTAGACCTTAGTCAAACAATGTACACCCTAATTCTACTCTTTAGAATTGATTTTAGAATATTACGAAATCCACTTAGTGCGCGTGTTTTGTGTGAATTTCAAGTTATTTTCAGTTTGGGTAGTGCGTTGTTCGCTTTTCTTTGCCAAACCGTGTTATTAATAAACCGCTTTTCTTTCTATGAAACATTTATCATATTTGTTTGTATAATAAACACATTTTAGTTAACTGAAATCCTAATGCTGCTTGTTATCAACTTTGATAGAAATTTCCTATTCATAAATGTATTTCTTCTATGATGACTATTTTAGCATTTTAAAATTAAACAATTGCTCATATTTACTCAATTTATTACTCTTTAAAATAATTAAGTAGAACTTGCATTAAAAATGCTACTTTCTTGTTCAGCACCATTTACTTTCTAAAGATTAATTATATCGTTAATAACATTGTTAACGACTATAGTGTGAGGTTTGTATTAATTCCCTTTTGATTAAAGATATTTATTCACTTAAGTTATTAGGTCTACGCTCTACAATTCCTGCAATTCTAGTTTATTTCAATGTTATTATAAAGTTATACATTATTGAAATTCAGTTTGGTAATAAAATTGAAAAGCAATGACGTTTTAGTTTTGTGATCCAATTAACGCTACAATATCCCGGTTGTGTTTATTGCAACTCTATAGTTTTAACTCAGAATTATACAATTTCCCATTTGTTGGCAAATAGGTTCTTTGTGGGTATATCGTATTGGTCGAAAGAGTGGCTGATAAAGGGCAAAACTTAATGCAAAATATGATAATTTTCCTGAAAATAAGTAAAAAATAAATCAAAAGAGATCTTAAGGGAAAAACTGATTGAACCATTGGAAATTTGTTT
>JAODIE010017681.1:71773-99735 GCA_027575565.1 Diploeciton nevermanni
TTTTCCTGAAAATAAGTAAAAAATAAATCAAAAGAGATCTTAAGGGAAAAACTGATTGAACCATTGGAAATTTGTTTTCATTTGTTGAACAGTGTTATTGAAAAATTACTATTGGTTATGAATCGTCAATAATCTTTTTTTAATTCCGGCAATCGGCTGCTATCATTAATCATTGATAGCGCATTATCAGCGGATTCAATCGCGACTATAACTCATTCTGCCATGTCTGCTTTGTTGTTTGCTAGTACATACTCGATTGACATGATACGGCATTATCGCACACATGTGTAACAACGCGATCTTTGTAATCAAGCAAAGTCATGCTTATTTCGTCAATTGACTAGTCAAAGAATTATTCCCTCTGCTGATAAACTTACGCGATAAAAATAATTTATTTTAATGAATCAGAATGTTTTATTGATTTTAAATAGATGGTGTGTAGTGCAGGAATGAACATTTTCTAAACTTTATTATTTGGAGGCAAATTGTCTTTCACTAGTATAGCGTGCACATTGAACATGGACGTGAATATTGGATGATATCTATGAGCAGAACAATGGAGAAACATTAGTAGATATATTTTTTAACAGGTTTCACTGATTATTGTGATTTTTTTGCATTCATTTGTTATACATAGTAAATAGAATAAGTAATAAAACAATTATTCTTCTTCAAACAAGGAAAAAAAACTTTCTAGGGTTTTAGTACATCTAGAAAAAGTTTAAATGGAAAATAATTCGTAAAGTGGAGTGGAATCAAGGACTAATCAAGTACAATATTAATATTACATTTCTATGAAAAGCAGTAATATTTTTATCACCTTTTCGAATTCCTTCATATTCAATCAAATTTGATTGAGAGTAAATAAATTATGGTGTAATAAATTCTTAAAAACTTTTATTATAAGTCACACAGTATATAGAAACTATTATTATATATAAATACTAAGTTTTAAATTCATTTAAATTCATTCATTTGTTGGGTAATATTTACAATAAACGGGTATGTTAAAATTTAATCGTATTTCTGAATATGTGATCCAACCATGCTTCATTATCTAGACTAATTAATTATATTTTGGTTATTTTCAGATTGACGATCTAGTAAAAGTTCGTGCTATAAACTACCCTAAATTAAGCAGTATGGGTCACCAGCTAACGATCAATGATTGTGATGATTACACCGCTGTGCGAAATTTATCGAGGACAACCAGCGCAACAGAAGTCTCGCACACACACCGGATCACGAACGGAACAACCAATGGAACGCACATTAATGGAAAACTTAATGGTACTCTTACCCCAACCAGGCACAAGTACGTCCTATATCTACTTTATTTCTAATGAGTGTCGTTGAGTGTGGTCACGAAGTGTTTAATATGTATTCATTATTGATTTGTAAAAGTTTTTCGGCTTGTTGCTTTCATCAATATCTACATAATTATTTAGAATGATTAGTTTTTATCGATTATATTTGTATTCGAAAAGTTAATTTATACTTTCCTATGATATTATGTAATGTGGGAAATGTTCAGTACGTACCAATTAGGTACTTACTTATTAATATGGTAAATTTCCATTGTTCTAGAAAATCGAGCAGTGCACCTGTGAAGTTGCAATGTCCGAATGGCACGTTACCTTCTGCGGGATCCTTGGCCGACATTTTTGACCTCTTGTCGGCCTATTCGTACCGTCCTATTCCCGAGGAGGATTTTCGATATTCGCGCAATGGTCGAGATGCATTTCGGATAGCGACATGGAATTTGCATGAATTTACATTCGAAAAGGCACAGAACTTGGGAGTACGCGAAGTTATATGTAGGACAATTTTAGAGAATAGGTAAGGATGTGCAATTAATAGTTTATAATTAATATGTTTAACAATGATGTTTTTACAATTATGTTTTGAAATGCAAATACGAATAATAAGATATTGCAATTCAATTATATGATAATTACATATATAATTATAATTACCATATAATGCCTACGATAATAATTGCATACTATTCCAATAGCATAGTGAGTGACGTGAAAATTGTTTGAGTTTATTGCATACCTGAAATAATAATAATATCCCTCGCAAATAGCTTTATATATAAACATTTAAATTCAATTAAATGTTTGACAAATGCTGTTTTTTTTTTCTACAATGAAATAGCTTTAAAACTCTTACATCTTTAAGTCTTTTGTTCTGATAAGAGCAAAACTTTGCAGATATCTTCTATTTTTCATTTAATACGTACTCGTAATTTCAATCCGGAATCCTCGACACATTTTACACGTAACAATATCTTTCAAAAGCGGACTTCAGTTTTGAAACCTGATTTCTGATTTCTAGTTTATAAATCCGTATACAGAAGTTTGGTGCTGGATTGTTGTACTGTGATATTTATTAATGCTACTTGTACTATGTCGTTATTTTAACATGTTATAGATGGTCAATAGTCTGCGTTCAGGATATTCACGAAGAAGACGCACTAGAATTAATTTGTGACGAGTTGAACGCCCCAAAGTTACGGAAAGTTAGCGAACTGCGAACGAACAGCTATGAGTGGAAATGTTTAGTAATACGTCACTCTCGCCTAGCTTATATTTATGATGCACAGAGTGGAGGTGAGTAAACAACTTCATTATATGCACCGTTTCATTATTTGTCACCGTATACTATTCATATCTGATTTATTTGATATTTAAGGCATTGGTGTGGAGTTGGCTGAATTACATAAATACGACGACGCATCCAGTTGGTCCCTGGCTGAATTCTCCATAGGACTTAATAAATTTCGCCTTCTCAACGTGGAATACACTGCGCAATCTGATCCAAAAGTTGTAGAAGGGGATCTTGCAGATCTTTACGCCGACTTCATCAACAGCAACGGCAACAATAAGAAGAATGGTAACAATGGGAAGAAAAATGCGAATCACAAACATCCAGATTATCTCTTTGTACTCGGTGATTTTACTGATCTGCCCAGTATGGAACATAATGACCTCAAGCCGATAATGCCTTTTCATACGAATACGGCGTGCGCGCATGTCAACGAACGATATTCAGATAATATTTTGGTGGCTAATAATGGTTGTAAGTCTCTAACCGGATCCTGGGGAATGGTTCGTACGGGTTTGACACATCTAGCTATCCCTAACGGTTGGAGTTGGGGTGGGCCAGTGTCTCCACATTGCCCGCTCTGGGTAGAGATCTACGTAAACCCACCACTCCCTAATGGCTTTTGATATATAAGCTATGCGGTCGCAGTTTATTTGATCACCCTCTTAACGTTCCTCATCCTGATGGACTCTGCTTAAATAATTTGCAGAAGTTTGTTTTCTAAGTTTTAGACTTCAAACCTCAAAGCGAACAAAGATAAGTAGTCTTTTGTTTTAGCTCATTTTTTCGCGTACATTTAAGTGTACACGTAATATAAACTGTGATAGACCACTCACGTTTATTTTTCCTTCTATGGAAGGAAATCATACAAACGACGTGATGATTACTGTGTGATGAACATGCAACATGTAAAACAATTGGCTATTATTTATGTCAAATTGTAACCACGAAAATAATATTTTAACTAGTTTACGTGTTCTGGGTTGAAAGTAATTTATTGTTGATTTTCATTTCTGAATAACACTGTCCAAAGCTCGGTAATCAAGTTTCTGATAACTGTTCAAACAAAAAATTTTAAACACAAGACGAAATATATAATTTCAAAGGTGTATAAAGTTAAGAGTTGGACAA
Organism: Diploeciton nevermanni; assembly: GCA_027575565.1. Taxonomy (NCBI): domain Eukaryota; kingdom Metazoa; phylum Arthropoda; class Insecta; order Coleoptera; family Staphylinidae; genus Diploeciton; species Diploeciton nevermanni. Next base: position 75,515 of record JAODIE010017681.1, read on the forward strand.
AAGAAATATAAAATATGATTCATAAAGTAAACGTTTCGTTATTTTTATAGCGTTCCAATATGGGTCGGGTCGTGTTCCGACAAAATCGCCATACATATAAATTTAAAAACACAAAATACTCTGCCCACCACCAACCAGATGGAGCATATATCCGATGAACTCGCGGTTTAGGTGAAGTGGGAAGAGCGCATTTGTCGATGAACATTTGGTCACTAACAATATCATTAAAACATATATTTTTTATATACTTTTCTTGTAATTTAAAACAATTAACATGTATTTAGGAATTTCAGACGAAACGTAAACATCAACAAGTTTGTTTATACCACAACTATTTCTTTTTACGATCTTGTGTACATTTCGGACAGTACCATTTTCCCTTTGGCTTTGTTGTCAGTCCAACGCAGGCAAAATGGAACCATTCAATGGGGCACTTAAAAATATCAATTAAGTTCATGATAATACTTTTAAAATTACAACTTACATCTGAATTGTCACATCCAATCATTTCTCCGTAGGAAACTTGATGGCAAAGACAGTATGTTGGCTCATTAGGATCCACTGGCATATCTAGGACATCACCAGGATGTGCTATACCAAAGGAAGCATCTGCAGCTAAAAATATCTATAATTATTAATAAATTCTAATTGGCTTGAACTTGTCTTACTATCATTTGTTGTGTTCTTATCATTAGTATTTGTACTGTTGCCACTAATACTTGCACTTCCATTGCCTTTCTGTTTCTTTTTCTTGCTTGATTTTGAAGCACCAGCACTATCTTCTTCACTTGAATTGCCAGATTTCTTTTTCTTCTCACCTTTTGAATCTTTTAATTTTTTACGTCCTTCTGAAATGTAATAAATTAATATTAAGTAATTCATATATAACTTAAACTTATTATTTCTGACTATAATAAAAAAAAACTATGTGCAGTGTGGGTTGGTCAGACCAAGGATTAGTAAGGGTATATCTACTCCAGCATTTGCCTATGATACACTAAAGGAATGATACTAACTTTTACCAACAGTTGGTTCATCCTGATTCCTTGAACTAAGTGCTTTGTCTTGTATCTCTGACTCAAACCTGGCAAGATCTGTATCCAACCTCCGAATATGTTTGTCAACTAGTTCATAAGTCTGTATTGCTAACTGGACCTTATCATCACCATATTCCTAAACCAAACTTAGTTTACATTCCTTTACAGGCATATTCATGCTAATAATACCTTAGCTTTGTTGAAAAAATTTTGGATCTTGTCCAGCTTCTGTTTCTGATCATCTTGTGATAATGTCTTTTGTGTAGTGAAATAATTATTTGCTAGTGAGTCTATATCCTTCATTAATAACTGAGCCCGTGTATCTAAATCACGCATCAACTTAAAGTTTCGTTGTAATTCGATCGGCAAATGTTCTAAACCTGTAATAGTAAACAAATGAATGAACAATAAATTACAAAGCTAAAGTAGGTACTTACTATCTAAATAATGTTCAAGATAAAGGGCTGAGGACATTGTTTATGTTACAATGATGTTAAAATCTTAAGATTTAGGTATTATTTTATTCAACTATTTTTATAACGTCGGCTATAGATTTTTTCCCAGTCGCCGTTCATGCCAACAGTTGGTCGTGCACATAGCCAAACACCGAAATTATTCCTTGGCTTTGCCGTGCATGCCCGCCATGCCCATCTTTACAACACCTGCAAGATATAAACCTCAACAACCAATCATCACCAGCTTATCATCCGAATAGGAACGATGTTAGACGACGCTTTATTTCTTTTTAGCATTCCTAGCCTCTCATATACTGCCCTTTATCTCTTGAAATAATTGGCGCTGCTAGCGCCATGAACAGCCTCCCACGTCGGTTTCCAAATATTGTTGACGTACTGTTTCATTTCGTATGCAATTCGTGTATTCATCACTCATTTAGTTGATGACACTTACAAACGTGACTGGAAAAATGATTTTCACTTAATCGTCAACGATTCTTTATATAAACGGAGGATAAGCATCTGATGCTCGTCTTAGCGCATTGTTATATTTATTTAATAAACACAATGTCACACAAGGTGCGCTGCTAACTTCTTTGAAATCATCTGCAAAAAGTTTACGTGTGTTAACCTCGACCAACAATTTTCAGGTCTCGCTTATTTTCTTCATATTTACATTATGGATCGATATGTCACATCAATTCTACGTGCCTGGTATGGCCCCTGTTGAATTCAAGAAAGGACAGTCCATTGATGTCAAAGCAGTAAAGATGACTAGCATTCACACTCAGTTACCTTATGCCTACTATAGTCTGCCTTTCTGTGTACCTAAGAATGGTAGTGCTGGCATTCATTACAAGTCTGAAAATTTGGGGGAGGTTTTAAGAGGAGATCGTATTGTTAACACACCTTATGAGGTAAGAATGGCAGAAAACATTCCATGTACTCTGCTCTGCAACACTCCTGAAACTCCTATCAACTGGAATAGCTACCAGTCAAGAACTGTAATTGATCGAATACAACATGAATATTTTGTTCATTTGTAAGTTACTAGCATTTATAGCATCAAGTATAATAAGTTAATAATTTATTTTCTATAGATTAGTTGATAATTTGCCAGCTGCTTCTCCCATCATCAATCCAGAGACAAATGAGATTCAATATGAGCATGGATACAGATTGGGAAATGTGATTGGAGATAGAAGTTTTATTAATAATCATCTTAAGTTGACACTGCTTTATCACATGCCAACGCCGTAAGTTCGTTTCAGACCAAATTAGAAATCTTCTTCTGAAGTTAAGTTTATAACACTCCTATAGGAACGTCTACCGTGTAGTTGGTTTTCGCGTTGAAGCAAAATCTATCCATCTTGATGACTTAAAATTCCACGGTAAAACATGCTCTTTTACCAGTGCTTCAAAACGGCAAATTGTTAACAAAACCAGCACCAAACTCTATTTCACTTATGAAGTCGAGTGGACTCCATCAAAAATCAGCTGGGCGTCACGCTGGGACACCTATCTGGCAATGAGTGATGTTCAGATCCATTGGTTCTCTATCATAAATTCCTTGGTCGTCATTTTCTTCCTCTCCGGTATATTAACCATGATTCTAATTAGAACACTTCGTAAAGACATCGCGAGATATAATGCTGACGAAATTATGGATGAAACAATTGAAGAGACAGGTTGGAAACTCGTTCATGGTGATGTATTCAGACCACCAAGAAACTCTCGTCTTTTCGCAGCTGTCATTGGTTCGGGAATACAAATATTCCTAATGGCATTGATAACAATATGTAGGTTTCTAAGACATAAGCAATATACCAATTCTTAAATCAAATCAATTTTCAGTCTTTGCCATGTTAGGAATGCTCTCACCTGCATCACGGGGAGCACTCATGACTGCTGCAATATTCCTCTACGTTTCCATGGGGTTGATCGCAGGATACTTTTCTGCCAGACTGTATAAAACAATGAAAGGCCGAGAATGGAAACGTGCCGCTTTCTTAACAGCGACATTGTATCCTGGTATTGTCGCGTCTACTGGATTTTTCTTGAATTTCTTTATTTGGGGTAAAGCAAGCAGTGGAGCGGTGCCTTTCTCGTGGATGTTGTACCTACTCACGATGTGGTTCTGCATATCATTACCGCTTGTTTATCTTGGCTATTATTTCGGATATAGAAAGCAACCGTACCAGCATCCGGTGCGGACCAACCAGATTCCACGGCAAGTGCCAGAACAACATTGGTACATGAATCCAATTCTATGGTATGTTGGATAAATCAAAACAACATGATGATTTATTACTTTGTTTGTAATATTTCAGTACCTTAATGGCTGGTATTCTACCTTTTGGCGCAGTCTTTATTGAATTATTCTTCATATTCACTGCAATCTGGGAAAACCAATTCTACTACTTGTTCGGATTTTTGTTCCTTGTGTTCATTATTTTAGTCATATCCTGCTCCCAGATCTCTATTGTAATGGTATATTTCCAACTTTGTGGAGAGGTCGGTGCATTTCTTCACATAGAAATAAGTACATATCATACAAAAAGTTAATTTATATTTGATTTTAGGATTATCATTGGTGGTGGCGAAGTTTCATAGTCTCTGGGGGTTCAGCAGTGTACATATTGCTGTATTCCCTATTTTACTTTTTAACCAAGTTGGAAATGACCGAATTTATCCCAATATTGCTCTACATCGGCTACACTGGTCTTATGGTATTGACGTTCTGGCTGTTGACAGGAACCATTGGTTTCTTTGCGGCATACGCCTTTATTCGTAAAATTTATGGAGCTGTTAAAATTGACTAATCGTGTGCACAGTTATCCATGCTCAAGTCGATCGAAAGTTGCGACTTTCATTCTTCCCATCTCATCAACCAGTGATCGTCATCACACTTATTTATCATTTAGCTTTTTTATTAACCAAAAACTAGTAAACATAATGTGAAATCTTTGTTGATTTAGACGGTAATGTGAATAAAGTTAGGATAAACATTATTTATTGATGAAAATTCACTTTTGGTGAAACATCAAAAAGGAACATTTTATTTTTCTAACATCGTTGTTGCCATTACAACTAATTAAAATATTTGTGAGTTTGGCAAAAATATGTGAACTGTGGGAACGAATGAAATTCTTGTGAAATTTTGCTATTTAAAGTCAATTTGCGTATTTAATTTATCTTTAAAATAACGTTTATGATACTTTGTTTATGACAAGTCTGTCTTGATCTTGGATGGCACCTTGCTTTTTAGCCACTTTTGGATAGTTACTAATGACATGAACACAGGAATCATGATTGGGAGGAAAAGTGGAATGTATACTGCATATCTGAAACATAAGAACAACCAATATTACTCATAATAAATACTCAAAATAATTAAAAATGAGGCTAACTGAATATGGCTAAATTCCAACGAAGAAAGCCTTGCAAATAAGCCTTGCGTAAGGATTAGCAAATTGTTTTGATAACGGTACCATTGCAGTCATACCGACAAAAGCGCCTGGCCACGTTTACCCATCTCCGCACATATACTCTGCCTTAGACGTAAGTCAATATGGCCTATTTTTTACCCGCTCCATTTTTTATTATTTTCTTGTTTAAATATTTTTATTGGTACGTCGGCCAATTTTATCGGGACCTTTTCCGATTCATTTAGTTCTCATATCAGGATACAAAAACTGATTTGTCTTCGCACAAAACGGAGATGCTCCGCAAATTGCAAGATTTCAATTCAATCATAAATTTCTACTCACTTTTGATCATCGGGAAAATAAAGTAAAGCCAGCAACGAAGGATCACTAAAAGCGGCCTCTGAATTTGCATAAGCTATTTTAGCATTCTCAAGTCCACGAGAAATATCGCCTTTGTCAAGATATCCAGCTGCTTCAGTTGCTTTATCCAAAGCAAGTTGAATCTTCTCTGCAACTTCATCACTAATAACAATACTGTTAATTTCAATTAATAACTGAGCAAGTGATTTTAATGTTCTCCTTGTAGAAGTCACCATCTCCATCGCTCGCCTCTTTTCTAACTCCTCCACATCATTCTTATTCAAACTCTTCAAATGCATTAATTCCTGCATCTGTGTCAAGAATGTATCAACAATTGGTTTCAAATCAGGTTTGTAAACTCCTTTTTGACAAGAAGCTGCATCTGCATTATTAATCATCATTCCACCCCATCTCATATTAAGAAATGCATTTGAGGGTACTCTGACTTTACCATCAGTATAGACATAAAGAGGTGACTTACAGTGTGGGAAATACAAAACCAAATTCAATGATGGCCTTGGTGACATGTGAGCCCACGTTTTCTTCTCCAGTGGAGTTATCACATGAGTCAATGATTGTTCATAAACCATAAGATGATCTTTTCCTTGAACTGGTATAATACCCAAATCAACCAAGTATAGCCACTGACTCTTTACTGTGAAATTTGCAATAGGGGTGAGGGTTTTCATGAAATGTTGTAAATTTGCTGATATTTCTTGGGAATCCACTTGGACCTTTAACTTTTCAGGCTCTGGATTAACAATAGTTATTAGAATGTCATACTCCAAACTGAGAGGAATGCTATCTGGACGAACAGTCATCGTCGGAATTTCAATGTTAAACATCTCTTCAAGAGGAAGTGGAGCTCGATAAACTTTAGTGGTTTGCCACCAAACTGGAATTCCAATTATGACCAGAACAATAACATATGAAATCACACTATAAATTCGATAAATTGCTTCAGGATCTTCTTTAAACCTAACATCTAAAAGCATATAATTTGTTTTGGATTGTCAAATTTGGGCATCAGTATTTGCAAAGAAAGTTTGCTTACCTTCAGGAACGTCTTGTGCCTTATCTCCTTGCTCATCAACTTCCTGCATTATGTCTGTATATCATCAAACAATTAAAACGACAAGTTATAAATTTAGATAGAAGATTTTCTGTTTTATTTTAACTTGCTACGTATCCAATGTACCGGTATTTTAGGTTATCGTGTTTGTATACACGACTCGCCTTGTTATAAAAATCGTGCCCTGTAGAGGCAGGTGCTCACAATTTTAATTAAAAAAATCATTAGATTCCTCTCATCACGCAACTCCTGGGAGAAATATCAAACTTCATCAAAAGTTTTCTTTCAAACTAGAACACAATGCTCAATCAACGAATTTTTATTTGAAAACAAAATCAGTTCTTTTCTCAGATGACAATTAAATGTTTGATTTACCCACACTTACCTACACAGCCAATTTGAACTGCAGCATCGCGCAATAAAAGTGCCCATACTAATACTTATTAGTAGAGTGAAATATAAAAAAAAAGAAACTTGTACTTATAGTTATATACAAATATAGGAATGAATGGTGACTTGCGAGATTTCTATGAAGTGTTAATATAACGCAATAATTTGGATGTGCAATGCAATTAGTACAGCAGCTTAGTCAACCTCCTCCATGCGGGAAGCATCTTCCGTTTCGCCTTCAGCTGGTGGAGCATCACCGGCAGGCAAGTCCTCAGTAACCATATCTTCCTCATCGATGCCCAAGCCAAGCTTGATCATACGGTAGATGCGAGAAGCATGTACTTGTGGTTCATCCAAAGCGAAACCAGAGCTGAGCAGAGCGGTCTCGTACAACAGAACAACCAAATCCTTGACGGACTTGTCGTTCTTATCGGCCTCAACCTTAACGCGTAGATTCTCAACGATGGAATGGTCAGGATTGATTTCTAAATGTTTCTTGGCAGCCATATAGCCCATGGTGGAAGTATCACGAAGAGCCTGGGCCTTCATGATACGCTCCATGTTGGCGGTCCAGCCATATTGAGACGTGACAATGCAGCATGGTGATTCCACGAGACGGTTGGAGACAACAACCTTCTCAACCTTTACGTCCAAAATAGTCTTCATGACTTTACAAAGACCTTCAAACTTAGTCTTGTCTTCCTCGCGCTTTTTCTTCTCTTCCTCGTCCTCAGGCAGTTCCAAGCCCTCCTTGGTGACAGACACCAGTTGTTTCCCGTCGTACTCTTTCATCTGCTGGACGACATACTCGTCGATTGGCTCAGTCATATAGACGACCTCAAAACCACGTTTCTTGACAGATTCAACAAAGGATGAGTTGGACACCTGGTCCTTGGATTCACCGGTGATGTAGTAGATGTGCTTCTGGTTAGCCTTCATGCGGCTGACGTACTCTTTAAGAGAGCAAGCCTCATCTCCACTGGCGGATGTGTGGTAGCGAAGAAGATCGGCCAACTTGGAGCGGTTCTGAGAATCCTCGTGGATTCCCAACTTGATGTTCTTGGAGAATTGTTCGTAAAACTTCTTGTAGCCATCCTTGTCTTCGGATAACTCCTCGAAAAGCTCCATGCATTTCTTAACCAAATTCTTACGGATGACCTTAAGGATTTTGTTTTGTTGAAGCATTTCACGAGAGATGTTAAGCGGCAGATCTTCTGAATCGACAACACCCTTCATGAAGTTTAAGTACTCTGGAATAAGTTCTTCGCAATTGTCCATGATAAAGACACGCCGGACGTACAACTTGATGTTGTTCTTTCTCTTCTTATTCTCGAAGAGGTCGAATGGGACACGACGTGGGACAAAGAGTAGAGCACGGAACTCCAGCTGACCCTCAACACTGAAGTGCTTGACAGCCAAATGATCTTCCCAGTCGTTTGTAAGAGATTTGTAGAACTCGCCATATTCTTCCTGGCTGATATCGTCAGCGTTGCGGGTCCAGATTGGCTTGGTCTTGTTAAGCTCTTCATCCTCAGTGTACTTCTCCTTGATGGTTTTCTTTTTCTTCTTGTCTTTCTCCTTGTCTTCTTCCTCATCCTCTCCAACATCTTCAATCTTTGGCTCATTTTCTGTCTCTTCAGTCTTTTCCTCTTCATCAGCTTCGTTGTCACTCAACTCCTTCTCGCGTTCCTTCTGAACAACTAACTTGATAGGGTAACCGATGAACTGGGAGTGTCTCTTCACAATCTCTTTGATTTTGTTTTCTTCCAAAAATTCAGCCTGATCTTCCTTAATATGCAAGACGATTTTAGTGCCACGGCCTAGAGGTTCGCCGTGATCCGTGCGAACGGTGAAGCTGCCTCCAGCAGAAGACTCCCAGAGGTACTGCTCATCATCGTTATTGCGAGAAACAACGGTGACTTTATCAGCCACCAAATAAGCAGAGTAGAAACCCACACCAAATTGACCAATCATAGAAATATCAGCACCAGCTTGCAGTGCTTCCATGAAAGCCTTGGTGCCTGATTTAGCAATTGTACCCAAATTGTTCACTAAATCAGCTTTAGTCATACCAATACCAGTATCAATAATAGTAAGGGTACCCTCTTCTTTGTTTGGAATGATTTTGATAAAGAGTTCTTTGCCAGATTCCAACTTAGAAGGGTTGGTGAGTGATTCATAGCGGATCTTGTCCAAAGCATCTGAAGAGTTAGAGATCAATTCTCGAAGGAAGATTTCTTTGTTTGAATAGAAGGTGTTGATGATCAAACTCATCAACTGAGCGATCTCGGCCTGGAAGGCAAAGGTCTCAACTTCCTGAGTTTCTTCCGGCATCTAAACAAAAAAAAAATAACATTTTACAGTACGCAATTCACGCTTAGCAAAACGTTAACAAAAATCGTTTAAACTGAATGCACAGGCAGCACGTGGTCGCAGCGCAAAATAAATTTTAAATCGAACAAATTCACGTATGAACATAAACACATTTATAATAATATAAATGATTAAAAGAAGAATGAAATCAATTTGCAATGATTTACTTACTTTGATAATATGTATTTGGTTCTGAAATTCGCTTTGAAATTATTTGCACTGGTATCGTCAACGGAGTGGCGACAGCTTCTAACGCTAGCTTGTTTGAAATGATTGCCGGCGTTCAACGCCGCCTGCTTTTATAGCATGCGATGTTCTAGAACATTCTGGAACATTCTAGAACAAATTGAAAAAGCATATCAGATGCTCGGAAAAGGATGGCAATAGCACAACTTCCGCTAACAATGAGAGGCAAATTCAAAAAGTAACCACGTTTTTCGCTAAAAGTATCATAAATAAATGCAAATGAGTACAATATACAGCAAACATTAAAAAAATAATAAAAATTGTTTGAAATAATGTGGATTAGCAGTAATAATGAAAATAACGTGAACATTTGTAACAATTTCTGGCCAAATTCATCCATGTTGGACTTTTCGCCAGTATATTGCAATTATTTAATGTATAGAATAGAACTGTCTGCAAACCCATTAATACAATATTTCATATAATTTAGCAACCTTTGTTGTAATTTTATCGATTTAAAGAAAAAAATGAAGATTGACTGCCTGGTGTGGAGAGCATGCCGTAAAAACAAATGAAGATCGTTCTAGATTGTGCTTAAAAATAAAAATCCAGGTAAATTGATCATAATAAGTTAGGGTTTAATTGAAGATAAAACAAATTATTGTTTATAAATTATTTGTATTTGTTATTTTTACATGGATAGCCGTATAACCTGAAAGAATGCTAAGTGAGATAATTTAATAGCAAAAAAATAGTTTAGACAAAAATGAATATATTTCACGCAAAATATGTATTACAGCGAACTACTCAATATTTCAGAAGTCTAGAATATTCCGGGAGGTTCCAGACGTAAGTTGATTTTATGGATTTAACAGTATTCCAGAAAGATCCAAACCAAGGACGACAAGGGCAATTCAGTTGTGTATTGTCAAAATATTGAATTTATACGAACAAAAAACGAACATCTGCTGATATTCCTAACCTATTTGAACCGGTCCGAAAAAGCCGTTAAAATAAACTCATTTGAAAACGAATTGATTTCATTTTTTCATATATTTTCGCCGAATAAGTGAATTCTTATTTAGTTCTGGTTATTTTAATATAGGAAAATGACATCCACTGCTGAACGAACAAAGGGCGCCATAACTTTAAAAGGATCAGCAGAAATTTTGAGTGAATATTTAGGTGAGCAAGTGAACTTTTTACAGCTCTTAATAAGGAAAACTAATCTGTTTTAAGACTTTGGAATAAATTCTATATTATTCCAACGAGGACTTTACCCTCCTGAAGATTTTAAGTCTGTAGAAAATTATGGGCTTACCATTCTAATGTCTCAAAATAATCAAATACAAGAGTTTCTAAAAGTTACATTGGGTCAATTAAAGGGTATCTATTTAATATTTTCATTAGAATTTTAGTTACTAATACAGTTATTTCAGATTGGTTGATTATGAGAATTGTTGACAAAGTAGCATTAATTATCACAAATGTCAACACATTTGAAGTAATGGAGCGGTGGGATTTTAATGTAGAATATGAAGGAAATCCCCATCAAGAAGGTGGACAAACTTCTGACAAACCACTCAAGCAAATAAAGCATGAAATTCGTGATGTTCTGAAACAAATTGCTTCGTCCGTTGCATATTTACCATTGTTGGATTGCCTCTGTGCTTTTGATATACAAATTTACACAATAGATGATGTGGATGTCCCAAAAGATTGGGCTGATACTGAAGCAGCTCATGTGAAAAATGCGCAAACCGTCAAAATGCGTTCATTCAGCACTAATATTCATAAGATGAATACATGTGTTACATATAAGAATGATGATTAACATCTTATCTATCCATGCCCATTATTAGGTTTTTAAACATTTTGATGTTGCCAATTATTTCAATTTGCCTGTAATTATTTTAACAATTTATATTTTTCTTACCTTTACAGTATAATAAACAAAAGAATATTTGAAATCAATGATCTTCATGAAGACGTGAGCTTGAGTCTGCAAGGCGATTTTCTGAAAAGCAAATATGTTCTAGCGAACGTTGTTCACTTCCAAGTACCATACTTACGCCGCAAAATTTGTGGCTTTTTCAAATCAGTAAGGTATTTTGTTAGAATGTAAAATAAAATTGTTATTAAAGTAACGGTAACAGTAGATGCTAGAAATATGTATTCTGGTTTCTTGCGGTACTCGCAGCAGTTTGTACTCCAGATTGCTCTTGTACCATTCATCTGAAAATGAGGTGATTTAGGTCAATTTATTTATCAAATCCGCCCAAAGTAAGACAGTTCGCTTTGAATTTTATTCTTATTTGCTGTGGGTGCCATGAAATTAACTAATTTGCACTAATTTACAAGCCGAAAACGTTCTATTAATAAACAATTAGTAAGTGTAAGTAAGCAAACTAAACTTTTGAAATATTTGTAATCATGTCCTTAAAATAAATTAAATTAGACATATATAACTTATTGAAAAATAATCTGCTATAGTGAATTTCTCACTAGGCGCTCCCCTAAAGCCTCTAGATTTACATGGTATCACTTTGTCAACCCACTTTGTATTTTAAGAGGAGAAGATGAAGTTGTGCCTAGAGCACCTTAGCAAAATATGTTAATGGGAAAACTTACAACCCTAATTAGTAACTTACCAGATCGACGATATCCATACAAACACTGATCTTCTCATTAACATTACTTATACTTTTGTAGTAACTGTTTAAGCCTAAATACTCTGTAATACATTCAGAGCAAAATTCACTTTGATTGTTTTTAGTTGAATTGTTGTCATTAATGCATTTTAGAGTTCCTTTTAATAAAATATCAAACATTAAAGTCTCTTCTGATTTATTGTGTGTAAGAGTATTGTTAACAATATCAAAGCATTCTGAAAGAAACCAGAATTATGAATTGTGTAGTGTAGTTATCACAAATTACCAACCATAACATTTTGCTCGATTCCATAAGTCATAACTATTTTTATACAAATTTTCTACTATTTGTAGTCTATCAAGGTTAACATAGTCATCAATGCAGTAGCCATTTCCTACTCTTGACTAAAACAAAATATTGTATTCAATATAATGATAGTAAATTGGTTTCTGGTATGATGCCCAGTAATATTTATAAATTAATTCACCTGAGACAAGGCTTTATATGAATCTAATACATTAATGTAAGCATCTACACATTGCTCACAAAGTGTAATAGGTCTTGAATTGATAATTGCACATGAAGTAAATGTGGATACAGCAGAAGCAAGATTATCTCTGTACACTATACAATTGCTTGTTGGGTTCAAATGAGAGTCTGAAGCTGGTTTATCATCAAAATTGCTTGCATCAAGGGTTCTAAAATTACAAATATAAATACAGTAGAAACAAAATTATAATATTAATACTGTGCAAGTCCACTTAGAAGCAAGGAATAGACCAGAACGTTAATCATGGCTATTAATTATGGTTACATTTAAGAATGCAACATATGATGAAGCACAAAAACTGTTTCGCCACAAATGAATCATTCGAAACTTTCAATAAAACGCCTTTAAACTTTGGTTTGATAACAAAAGAACAGCTTTTGTGGGGTTATATTTAATTGCATTAATGGTGTGTAGTTGGCGCCATTGCTCAACTCATTTTAAATGTTATAAATTATTTTTTGAGAATCTTGTCGAGCTATGTTAATATTAGTCTTTGGCTTCTTATGTTGACTGAAAAACAAACAAATTAATAATGTATTATATAAATAAGATATATTTAAGGAATAAATCTATTTATATAAAATCGCTGTAACGACCAACATTCCGATGACCTTTCTGTCGCGAGTTCCCAAAACTTAACAGAATGATAAAATATAATTCTGATGAATGAATTAAGAACTTAAGTGGAACAAATTATATAGCGTAATGTATTTGTCCATTGCTTACTTGTTTTGATTTATATTCTATGGATTATGTTGGAAGAGTTGTACATTCTTATGTACATATCTAACAATACAATACACAATACAAGTGCGAGCGGCTTGCTCCACGTGGATTTAACGTACTCATGACTTCTACCATCCTTAGATGGAGAGTTTAAGGGCACGTGATCTTAGGAATGAGATAAGAGTCGTTTCGAAGGATCTTATTAGCCAGCGCCAGTGGGGTGAGAAAAGGAGTACAGGTAGTGTAACTACACTTTGAAGAAGATTGGGGCTGGAATACTTAGCAGCTTTCCAACCGCAAGGTTAAGCTGGGAAAATTATAGAAATGTAGGCAAGCACTGAAAAAGAATTTGTCAATATTTCTATTTAATAATAAAAGGTGCAATAAACATGTTTCAAGATCTAATATTTTATTACCTGTATTAGGTGAATTTCTAATAATATTACATTATGCAGTTAAGCCAATATGATATACATGATGATAAACCAAAGTTATTAAACAGTCAGTTAAAAAAATAAAATTATGTCAATTAGCTATGTACAAGATAAAATTACATAATAGTAACTAGGATAGTCTTTTCCGCCTACTAATGTTTTACAACTCCTAATTCCAAATTTACATACATAACACGATAAATTACTTAACAGTGATGTGAATTACTCTATTCATTCCATTATTCTACCAAAAAGATTCTACCAAGTAGAAGTTGATTTGATGATTCACTCGTATCTAGACCTTAATGCAATTTTAAATTCTTCACTCACGACAAGGCACCTACGGCTGGGGACAAATCCGTTGTTATTTTTCGCTGATTATGTATTGACGATATGAAATTTATCACAGGACGACACTTTGCAGAGTTATCATCAATTTTCTCTTCAATACCACCAAAAGCAAATTTATAATCAGCAACCGTGTTTTCTCAGGCTGGAATGTGAAGGTGACGGCATCATTCATTCGGTGTCTCAATGATTAAATGTGTAGATTCGGACAAATGAATTAATTAATGAAGAATGGATCACATATGTATCGTAGCCGCTGTGTAACGTGCCTCGCCTCGTCGCCAACTCCATTGACTTGGTCGATACTATACAGAAAACAACATGAGTTAGAAATCAATAAATTCATGGATAAAAATGGTAAAGTGAACAATATAATTTACTACTCATACTTAATTATTTTCCAGTTATATGTTTGACTGTTCCATTTAGCTGCGTTCCGAATGATATAAACGTTAGACAACTCTTGGTTTATTAATCACGATATGAATAGTAAAGACCATCTCTTACCCTAATTAGAATTTGTCCACTAGTAGTATGGGGATTCCTGAATGCATAAAATACCCATATGACAATACCAGACAAAAGCGAGACTAGGAATAGAATCGCCATTATACTGGAGACTCCCATACGGACAGTTTGTGATGCCGGTGCAAGGACACTAGTATCCGACACGCGTCCTGCCTTTGTCGGATCTTCGTGCGTCTCAAAACTGTTTTCGTGGCTGTTGATAGTAAACTCGTGATCATCAGGCATCGATTCAGAATAAGGCAGACTGCAGTCACTTTCGCTTGTCACCTGCCGCTTGTCGCAGTTCTTAGTCAACCACTCTTGACGACTCCGATCAAGACCGTTTGAACATTTATTCAGTGATGGACACCAAGCACACTGAAAATGTTTTCTGACTTGACAATGCTCAATAGCAGTATATATATTTGCATAACTTACTTGAAAATTAACTAAAGGTTTAGCTAAGCAAGCCGAGCAATTCTTGAAAACTGGACAGGTCGGCAATGCACTCAAATAAATCACAGTTCCGTTCTTGATGTCTTCCTTTCGAAAATTGACGCGATGATACTCATAAATTGTCTTCCGCCGCATAAAGAAAATTGTGCGGTCGATAATGTATGCATCTGAAAGTCCAACTTTAACAGGGTGGTGATTATCCTGAATATTTTCGATGATCAGCGGAACGTTTTCGTAAACAAACACAATATCTCCGTTGCTGTGCAACGTCGTCTGAAAGGTAAATTTGCCATCGTCCGGTTTGTCCTGCAGTGCTACATTTTCCCAAAGCACTGTAAACGCTGTGCCATTATCCACATACTTGATATAGCTATCATTTGACAGGCTTGTATCAAAATTTGCCATCAATGGCGCAATGTATTGAGTAGCTGCCAACCATGAGTGAACGTAATCTCCGGTGTACAGGAATCCGCCCGTTGCTATGGTGACGTTACGAATGTAATGACCATAGAATGGGAAATCAAACGATAGTCGCACAGTCTACAAATAAAATTAAACAATTATAGAATGATTCATTGGATTGCTTGCTAATTTCTACTTACTGCTGCTCTCCGATGAGATTTCGACAGTAAATCACTGATTTTCATATCCACTTTCCCATCGACATCAACCCAGAAATGCTTAGATGCAACGTCATCTACTCGGAAGGAGCTGTTGTAGTAAATGTGATTATCCTAAAATTATGAAATATACAAGAATTACCGCTATTACATGTATGTAATCTGTAGATGTGAGTTGATCTTACCGTTTGCATCACACTAATGTTGTTTGCTTTCAGTGTATTGTTTAAGTTGAAGGTGGGGTCGGAAAATTTGTTAATAGATACATCGTCGTCCTCTTCCACATGAACGTCCGAATTGACTGTGTTTGCTTTCTTGGGCACCTTCGATTCCTTTGCTTCTTTTATCATTCCTTCTTTGGCTTGATGGATAGGTTCATTCAGTGATATTACTTTGGTTGAGCTGTTAGAAATGACTGACGCTTTGGTTGGTGTCTCAGGTTTGAGCGTTGGAGATTTTGTTGGTGGTGGCAATAAATCATGAGACGCTTCATTGCTTGTAGCATTCTAAGGTAAGAAAATAAAATTATACCTTGCTTAATTATAAAATATGATAAATAATAATGCACAGAACACAATTATTTGCAATGGAAGATTAGGCAGTCGGAGAGAAAATTAATGAAAAGGAGTAAGGAAAAGTGGCGGAATATATGCATAGGAATGTGAAGTGGCGGCAAAGAAGTCCTCATTATATACAATATGGGCTGAAAGTAGTAATATAAAAATTTGATGACTAGGTAGTGACATGTCATTTCAGTTTCTTTTAGGATTTCTGAATAGCAAGCACGTTTACAATTACTGCTTCTTTACTTCCTTCGTCCCATAAGGAAGTAATAGATGTGCTATTAGAAGGTTGTTTAGATATAAAATGTGGAAGAGTATTCCTGTTTCAGCATTTGCCTGTCATGGCAATGCTTGACTATACATAACATAAATCACATACCGGTGTCACTAGTTCTGTAATTTCTCTTTTGTCTATGTTGTGAGCATGTTGAGCAAAATATACAGGTTCAGTTGTCCGTCCATCAAAATTGTCTATGTAGTATAAGCTATAATCTGCAACGAAACAATACATAAGCACACATAAATAAACTGTACTATCTCCAAAAATAAAATTAATCAAACACAGACTAGTAAATAAGACATATTTGCAATAAATCTCGTTTGAACAACGTCGTTAAGTTCACGGCAAGTGAAAATTTATGCTTTGAGCTGCAAACATATGCATATTGTGTATATATTATGGAAGTAAATATAATTAAATGTACATTTACTCAATTCCACGCGCTTTAAACTCGACTGTCGGATTTATTACATTTTTATGGCTGCACAAATGAGGTAAAAATTCAATCTAAGGAAGGTCGTCATGGATGTCATTATTTTATATGATAAATCTTTTACCTTGAAAGTTGTAAGCTTGCATTTTTAGGTCTGTAACAATACACTGTTGGGTATGTAATCAATACTTTGAATAAGGGACCGTGTGTATCAGGATTTGCGCCTCATTTCCTGCCTTGATTCGCGTGCGTGGCGTCATAAAACGTACACTTCAAGTCCATAAATAAACTGGGGTGCAATGCACATCTTCGACATTACATGAACTTCGAAATTGGTGCCAGTCGTGTACGGAAGTTAATGTTGGCTGGTGAACATAGTAAACGGAAGTGGTGGTACTTTTCTACAATTCTGTTTAGTTTAATTTAATCAAAGTGGTACTCTTTCTTGTTTGCGCTTGGAACAATAATAAGCTTAGGAAATATTCGTTTCATGAGAATTTGAAACCTATGAATGCGTTTTGTAATCAACATGCATCAAGCAATGCGATTACCACAATCTAATTACTAGCAACAAATAAATTGAGAAATTATGAATGCATTACTAGCATGCATACTGCTCCTATAGACTATTATTGATCATAGAAATAGTTCGCAATAGTTTGGCAAAAACCAATATTGGTTTTTCATTCGAATTAACAAATAAGTTGCAAGTTTCTATTTCAATTGGATTGAATTGAATAGTGTAATAGTGCATTTTATTTCATGTTTATAGGTTGATGCCCACTGTAACACGTAAGAATAAGATGACTATGAAAGAGGTAAAAACAAAACTATAGCGGAACATGTGGCTAGCCAGTACTGCCATTTCCCCTATTGTACCAACTTACTGTAAATACTGAATAACAAACGCTGAGTTATTGCAGTCGCACTACGTGAAAGTGAGGAAACAGTGCACGACGATTTACTTCCGGTTACGAATTGCCATCATAGTCCTAGTGTGCCTGTACTTTATGCAACGTCAGATATAAATTTAGATGCTTGTATTATATTGTTCATTAAATTCTTAAGAAAAATAAGATATCATCCTTTCACTTAATTGCCAATGCATAATTTAATTCTAGGAACAAGAAGTAAGGATTACACTGTCCAGCAGCAGCAGAATTTCCGTTCAAAATTAAATTAACCGCACTTGATTCATTTTGATGTGTTGAATCCAATAATAGTAACCAATTTTTTGAAGCCTCCGTTTCTTGAACGTACTGTTTACAGACACCGTACTCGCCATCCACTTTACTATGCTGCATCAACTATCATTCTAGTAGTATAATTCGTACTTATTGAGAAAGTAGATTTTGTGTGAAAGTATATATTATTTATTGAATATACTCTCAATAAGATTCAAAACTGTATCTTCCCGAATATACACTTCCTTGTCGCACTTACAGTCAGTGCTTATATATATTTCTGTTTCTGAACCAATTTTTTTCTGCAGCACTAGATGCTGTAATTTCAAATAGAAATGTTTACAAAATGTATCAACAATATCTTAATTAATAGCGCGAAAATGTGTAAAAACATAATTTACTTATTCCAAGATTTAAGGTATATTAAAGTTTACTTTTTAGAAAGCGGAGACGCTAATATAAACTCATATATCGCATAAATCGCCATTTTGAAGACAACGAAAGAATGTAAGCTTGACGAGTAGACCATAGAACACTACTTCTGCTAATATGTTATTGCAAAGCACGGTCATGTATTATATATTTATTAGAATATGTTTAGCCATGAGCGAAAAGTAGAATCAAATGAATGACAAAAACCTTGGTTTAAATCGTAGACCTTTTCTAATCATACCAGAGAAATAAGATATTATTTTATCTATAATTTAAGTAGTTAATTGTTAAACAGCACCTTGTAAATCTGAAGATTTCACTATAAATCATCATTAATTTTGATTCAATGCACATAAATAACTGTCTAACAATTCAAACACACACTTGTATTCGATAACGAGCTAACAATAAAACTGTTCTCCAATCATCTCGACCGCTTAAGAGTAATCAAAGAGTTCACCAAAAAAATTTTCCTAATTTCCACACTACTTCTAGTCTTCAAAAACCTAATTTCGCTAATTTCGCACATTCGAAAATTTCTACCCGATTAAAAAAATACTATTATAACTATTATTGTTATTATTATTATTCCGTTGTTATTTTGTAAAGAAAGATTTCATTAATTATTATTTTTCTTTGGCTAAAGGACCTTTTATCGGTGGCCTTGTATATGTCTAATTTTCTGTCGGAATCTTAGAAACATACTTAACAGTTTAAGACAAAAAATATTCATTATGTTGATAAACTTTACTATACCACTAATATTTACTTGTTATAACATTTTCGGCATGTTGCCTTCTTCAGTATGGGAGTAATTTATGATTTTTTCAACATAATGAATCTTAAACACTTCGTAACCACACTCAACAATACTCTAAACAAAAAATAATTAAGAAACTAAAATACTAGATAATAATAATAGATAATCTAAAAAGTTTACATTGCAAATAATATTGTTCAGTTGTATTCAAACTCTATCCATATAACATATAACTATGGCACATAAACCAATTTATTAAAATGTCACAAAAGAAAGACACAAAGGTAATATTTCGCACATTTGAGAATGTTTAATTCGCAAATGAGTAGTAAAATTAATTTCAATTTATTTCTTATTTTAGAGATTCATATCACAAATGCTTAAATACCTCTAATAACCATTTATCGTCTTCGCACTCTATTCTTCGTAGTATAATAACACTTATTTTTCTCCGGTAATTCCTATTTTGCTTCGGCATGAAAAACATTTGAACATTTTATAAACTCCAATACATAAATTCAGCAAACAAACTCAATGCAAGTTGAAGTAGAACAAGTAAAGTGACAACAGAGCACAGCATATAATTCCTATTCATTTCTCCCTGCATTACATCCGGGTTCCGTCATAATTTCCAGGGTCAAAAAATATATTTTAAAGCGTTAATCACTAAACTCACTAAATAAACTAATCGTGCTTTCCTGATAAATAATCGATGACAGAAATGAAAAAACATATCGAAATGAGATAAAGCAAGTATTTATTGAAGACGTTTCCCGCAAGCTTCACGCAAGCATTAATATTTTAATTGTGTGTCAATGTTGTATAAACTAGGAACCTAGGAAGCAACAGGACGACATACGATTAATGTATTGACATTGATGTGTGAATAAAGCTTGATCAAAGAAAGTCCTAAAGGTAAACATTACTTCGTGGCGACCAGTGAATAGAAATGAGACAGTTTGTGAATGACAAAGAAATTTACACACAATGCTGGATGTCATAGACAGATTTCTAAGTTCCCATTTTGTAGCCTGAGTCATATTTTCAATATTTCCATGATTCTTTGTGCTGAATTCATTTATAACGTCAATTAGCTTTTGCCGGCCAATACATGCACTATCATTTCAAGTGCTAGAGTACATTTAAATATTAACAATACAATATACATGCTTATTTAAATAATATATTCGATAATATATCTGATCTTTCGTATTATATAAAAATAATAAAATTAGTAATTTATCAATGCAACCATTGGTTGTTCAAACAGTGATTCATTAAAGTGGACAGTATTAAAATGCTGCATGATTCAGCAATTTAAATTGCAATGTAAAGTGTTTTTTTTTTGCTTCATGCACACATACTGTTGCTATGTTGTTCTGATTACTTAGATATCACTAACTACCGACTTTTTAAGAATCTAATCTATTTGAAAATATTACTCTTCTCGAGCAGACTTTAATTATATTATACTTTGGAAACTCCTAATACAAAAACAAATATGCTATTCGTATAATACAAATACACCTTTCTGAACAAGTCACTCACCATTGTCTCACAACGCGTAACACGTGTAAAAGTATGAGCATAATGAATTGAATAAATCAGCATAGGTGTCAGCGATGTCATTGACTCTTTTTCGGCGGTTTGTCTGTCAGTCAGTGACGGAATGATTTACATATAAATTCATTTACATTACATTTATACCGCTCAAGTACACCGTAGCGAGCAAACACATAAAGCGCAAACATGTCAATACAAGTTACGACATACTAGAACGCTTCGAAAAATAGGAGAATGTCCTTAAAATGAGTATCAAAAGCGCTACGTTATAATTTAACCTGGATAACATACATGCATTCATTTTTTACATATATGTAATCTAATTAAATGATGCAAGTGGTAATACATCCTCATCGGAGCTATAAAATAATTTTCCTCGTAGTTTATTTGCCAGCAGTTTTGCACTGTCATCGTACAGTAGCAGTCATAAACGAATAATATGCCCGAGTAAAAAAATAAGCTAGAGTTGACTCCCTCCAAGGCGCAACAAATTTTGTTTGCGCTTACTCTATTTATAAGTTTTCAAAGTGTAGGATGCGGAGCTATTGAGAAAATACCCTGTAATGAGAGCTTAAAATAAACTGAGTTCCGTCAGTCATTCATATGTTTAGAAAATGTTCATTCAGAAAAGTCTTTCAAATGTATTAAGCAGAATGTGAAAATAAATGAGTTTAGTCGGATAATTTATGATTTTTTAAGCGAAACAAACTGATGATAAACTATTTCATTCTTACTAGATTTTTTCAGGAGAACAAAACTGCTGCATTGAAAACTGTAATTGCATGATCACATCCTGTATGGCGTATGCAAAGGTAATGCTAAAACAGATAGATGTCTCGAACTTGTCCGGTGACTTTATATTTAGACGCCGCACCGCGCAATAGCGGATTAAGTGTGGGCCGTCAGTGACGCGACGAATTGCTGCTCCCAGAGAAATCAAAGAACGTTTCAATTAAAAACATATTTCAAAATGAAATCCATACCGTTGCTTGTAAATATTTAAACGTTGCAAAATAAATTATGTTTGTTTCATTAAACAACTAGGCCTCTCACAAAGTAAGCAAATGGAGTGTCGTTAAAAGCATCGCGTGTTGATTCACTGATTTCTTTCGACTTATTTTGAATTTCTTCCAGTTCGAACTACACGATTTACAGCAGGTTTAAAGAAAACAAAGCAAAACTCATCACGAATGCATTAAACGCTCCGTGAACAGCGTACAAAATCGTCAGCCATGACACACACTCATATTTTAAAAATAATCCAAACAAACATCTTCAGTCTGCAAGAAACAGACAGACGTAGAGAAATAAAGCGCTGCACGTCGTCCAGCAGTGCTTCACAACAGATTCAAACGACTTCAATATCGACTCGGTTTATTTGTATGTGCACTTGGTGTCTGTATGCAAATTTCGAGCAAACGACACGAAATCATCATCTCCCGTGGGTTGAGACTACTCAGGTAGATGAGGTTCACATGCAACACATGATAATGGAAAACGATAATATTGAATGACAATCCAATCAGCACCAAACTAGTTTATGAATTGAGATATATTTATGCATGAATGCACCGTATGCATTCATTCAATTAGATTAAAAATGGTTTGCGTAATTAGTGAATATTTTATGTAAACATGCTTGTTTTATAATATATCTTTTCTCTGAGAGGTAGTAAATTTCTAGTACTTTATATATATTTTCTTTCCTCTTATCTGTGTTCTTATCGCCATTTAAAACACAATGACAGTTTATTTCCAATATCAAGGCATTTAACCGAATTGCAAAGTTCGTTTCTCTGTATTCAATCGATTTTAGGTGCTTTTGAGGCATTATTACGCGTTGAATCAGTGAGGGTGTTTGCCACGTTTTTTCTTATACCAGCAAAGGGTATATGAGTACTTTTACTGTTTTTTGTGCGAAAAATACAACTTTTGGTGGTATGAAGAATTCAAATAGAGAATATTAAGCAGAATGAGATGCCCTATTTGCTAAACTAATTAGATTTTCTCTACTTAATGTCTAGATTATTTTGCCAATCAAATATATTCAGAGTCCCGCTCCGTGGTACAATCGGTAAACCATCTGATTGTAGCAGTTACAGCAAGGTGCATATTTGGGGGCCTAATCCTGCTGTGAATATATTCAATACAATAACTGCTAATAACCCTAGTAGTTGATGCAGTATAATGGCTTGCTTACAGTACGTTCCAAAAATAATAATAAATATATTCAGATGTAAAATGCGCTAGGGTGAACCAAAAAAAATTCAATGTGAATAAGAACTTATTTAATAATAAAGTGATTTATTAAATCATATAGATTGATAATGGCAATATTAATTATAATCCAACTTATTGCAAAACAATTTCGAAAAATAAGAAATAGGTTTAGAATCAATTCAAGTATTTAAATATATTCTTCAAAAGTATTTCGAATACCTACAAAAGAGATGATATATCAATGACTCAAATTTTCAATGCAATATTTTGTACCATACATGAATGGCACAATGTTGTGGCTTTCACTGTATTAATGTTCCATTGCTCCAAACCTTTCGAACAGTAATGGATGTCTTCTGTTGGATAAGATTCTGTTGAATTGTTTACTAAAGCTAAAGTGTTTGCATGTGAAGCGCAATTCATTAATTGTACGAAATATTCACAACTGATTAATTGATTCGACCCACTTTTGCCGATTCGTGCAGTTAACCCTGTTTGACCCATTTCATTCAATTTCGCCAACATCCTATCCCAGATAGATATCGTTTTTGATGCCATTTCATGGCAAACCAATCAAACAACTATAGTAACTAAATAAATATTCCACGTGTCTTTGAGTACTTCTTGAATTATTTACTCTTCCGTTTCGTTTAGAAGCAGTGTGTTATTTCACACGGACCCGAGAAGACATACACAAACACCGCCGCCGACGAATACAATTCCGTATAATATGCATGCAGGGACACAGCAGACAGGTACAGTATGCAAACATTACCGACACGTATTAAAATCTATTAACGGTCACTCGCTTGGTTGATCGCTGCCACCGTGCAACGTACTCCACTTACTGCGCGGTTTGCGTCGCACTAATGACAACAATTTGTACACGCTCTTATCGCTAATTTGCGTACGATTGGAATCGTGTGTCACCGTCACCCGGTTTGTGCTGGTGCGTAGCATTCTTGCCTATGGCCATGTGATAGCTGCGATATACAATGCGATGTTCTATTTGCGACAATAAGTATTGAGGTGTTGTATTCAGTGCAAATAGACATTCACACTAATAAAATTACATAGCATTTCTATGTATTGTAAAGAGTGAGAGTAAAAGTTGAAAATCATTAGTAATAAATAATATAATAGATCATAGATGGCATGTTTGGAGTAGATATCGAATTTCATTTGTCTCACT
>JAODIE010017681.1:99835-124958 GCA_027575565.1 Diploeciton nevermanni
CTCAAAATATTTGTTTAATTTTTTTAATTAGTTTCAATTTTTACCCGAGAATCACGACAAACCAATCAATATCAAGGTTCTAAAACAAGTCTGCCCTAGTGATAATATATTAATGTTATATAACATTTTGGAAACGTGTGCAAGGGTTCAATTAAGATTCAATAAAAAAACATCTAAATAAATTCTGCTCAAAAAAATTACAGACGTACCATTAATTCTATCGGGAAATATAGAAATGACTTGGAAAATTAATTTTTAACATTACACTTCCGATTAAAGACCAAGAACTGAACTGATACAATACGTAAATTTATATTTGCACGAGAATTCAAGCTCAAGCAGATCTCATTAAAAGATGCAATAAATATCAAATAGATTTCACCTTAAAATCAATGACTCCATTTTGCAATAAATTCACAAAGTACATATTTATCAATGTATTTGACGTTTTGCCAAACATTTCTACGCATAATTACATATAATTCCAGCGGTTTTAGTCCTATCCACAGTAAATTTCTCTCTACAACAATTATAATTTGCGCATTGCATGCTGTGCAATCATCACACGCGATATTTCAGACTTTGCAAGTGCTAACTGAGTCCAATTGATCTTAATTCCAGCCGTACTTTATATTGCAAAAGTAAACATTTACTCGTCCATCGCGTTATACATTTATTCTCCATGCTTTCTACATACTAACTCTAATCATATCGCGAATTGAATGCCATTCAAACAATCCCATTATAGTTGAGTGATAATACTCGTAGAACATGCTATACCTTAGGACTAAAGTCACTGGTTATAGACATGATATAAATATGCTTCGAGATGCAACAGTTAATATTACATTACTAAGTCAATCATGTGTGATTTCAAAGTGCAGAGAATGAATGGACAATAAGGGGCCATATTAATTATTCGAATAATAGTATTGAACTGGTAATTATGATATGCATAAAACAAAACTTTTGGTTTCCAAACTTAAGGCGACTTGAAATTAAGTTTTTGGCTTAAAATTTTACATTTTTTCTGCATAAATTTCCTGGGTATTAAGCAGTAGTTTCCAAATATAAGATTATTATTGCCCTGTTTAACAATCACGCTTTAAGCTCATTCTTGGTTCATGTAAGATCAAATCGAATCTTGATGACACGTTTATGGTCGTATCTTACGCAAATTACCATTCCTAATATTTATTTCACGTAGATAATAAACTTAGTACATAATCATAGCTGAATTTTGTAACATAACTCTGTTGTTTTGGTAAAATCTGCATTGGTTCACGAACAAAAACACCAAGACCACAATCCATCCACCATCATCGTCACCAAAATATTTCCCCTCAGCTCAGATTCAACTAGATATAAATATATCTCCTAGCCGCTCCAGCGCTGATATATTTGTTGTTTTATATATTTCGACGAATATTATTTACATGTTGGACACTTATTTGCATTGAAACTACTGTATAAGAAGACATAATTACATTGCACTACCTCGAAATACCAACCAAGACTGTCATTAAGGAGGTCAAAATAATCGCCCTCCTTTGTACAATTTGTTGCGCATTTTCCGCGCAT
The DNA here is from genome assembly GCA_027575565.1 of Diploeciton nevermanni. Lineage (NCBI taxonomy): Eukaryota > Metazoa > Arthropoda > Insecta > Coleoptera > Staphylinidae > Diploeciton > Diploeciton nevermanni. Next base: position 101,417 of record JAODIE010017681.1, read on the forward strand.
AAAACCGCAAAAATTCGCAATCCTAAGCTATCTCCAAGCAATGAACATGGATATGTGTTTTAAGTGAGAGTTACTTTCTAATTCATCGTGCTCCAACGCAGTTTTTTCTACGCCTAGCTGTAGATGATTTTGAAAGCAATTTATTATTTTTACTCTCCTTAGATTATCTTGTCTAACCGCTTTTTGATTACTCCGATTACTGCACTGATGAAGTACCGTTTGCTGTTGATTTCTTCGCTTTGAATATAATGGCCTATAATACAGCATCGCCTGTATTGGTAACAACAATTCCGACATAAATAAATTAAATCCGTTTCATAACTGGTTGTCTAGACCGTCCCTCGGAGTTGGCCTACCTTGGCGTCCTCGTCGTGTACTTTTCTTAACAACTTGTTGCGTCTTCCACGCGCTACGACAGCGGCAATCGTTCGCGTGCTTCATTTGTTCATTTCTTGCTTTTGATTAAATGTTGCACGATAGTTATTTTGCAATTCTAGACGACATTGCACTGAGACACTACACCTGCGTGGATTTGGAGACGCCTGTCTCTCACGAGTAGGCAGGTAGTGGCTTTAGCATGTATGTTGCTTACTAGGCAAATAATGACATACTTGGAATGCGTTGCAAATAGAACAAGTGCAGCACTGTTTGCGTATGCGGAGAAATAAGATGCAGGTAAGCATCACTTACCATTTAAACCCCAACTTGTTGCAAATATCGTGCACAGTATAAATAAAACGCGCGCACGGCCACCCACACCACCGAGCTTCGCCATTGTTGTTTCACTACTAATTTTGGATTTCGTTGCACTTGCTCACGATCTCTCCACTGCTCCCTTTCAAATTAAATACAATCGGCTTGATTCGGATGTGGCGGAAATAAACCGAATCAAAACACATTTTCCATTACATTTTATATGCAACCAATAATACAGTATAAAATTTTATATTCAAAAATAATAGTGTTTATATATGTCATATTACATAAATAATTTATTGTTTATTTAGGATTATATTTAATGCAATTAATGCAATTAAATAAATTATAATTTTAAGAAAAATTCTGACTAATAATTTAAGAAAAAGATTGAATTAAGATTTTAGTACTATAGTACATAGATTTAATATCTATGCACTGACGTCTATCTTTAGGAATTAAAACTATTAAGGAACAATTGATAAATATTACGGTTTAAAATTTTTCTGGTTAAAACGAATTCATGGCTATATTTAATGTTTTATTTTTATTTATTTATTAATATGCAATATTGTTAGAATCAATTGCACAACCCACGCATGCGTTATATATTTAATTATTATATCGCAACATCGAAACAGCAATAAAGTCTTGTTTTGAACTTTTCCACACCATACTTTAGAAAATGTTTATCTGCATCCAACAGTTTATCGATTTCCGCATTCCACGCACGTTACTATAAATGAAAACATCCTCCGAGCGGGCAAGGATGCACAAGGTGCGCAGCAACATGTCCTTGCTCCTTCGCATAACCTAAAGGGTGCGAAAACATGATTACACCTTTTGATGATTTTGTTTATTTGGTCAACCAAATTGTACTTGGAGAGGAGCCAGTGAGTAAAATACGATTCATAAATCTAATTGTACGCAATATTTTGTCATAACAATATTATTTTTTGGGTAGTCCTTTGAAGATTTTCTTTTACTTGTCGGGACGATTGTTGCATTCATTGCGTTCGTCCTGTGGTGCTGCTTCCCAGTTGTCCCTAAGGATGATGATGACAGAATAGATATAACATCTAACCAACTGAATTATACACAACGAATTGAAACAAGAATTTGACAGATTTGAGAACAGCATTTAATTGTATTAAATTGCAATGAAGAAAGCAGGAGAAAGGGGTAAAACTGAATTTGATCAGGGTTATAAACATATAAATACTATATTATTGGCTTATAAAAAAATTATTAAGAAAACTTTAAGAAAACAAAAAATTTTTTGAATAACATAAAAGTCTTAATGTTGTATTAAGGTAATATTAATTAAATAGTCTATTTGTACATATAAATTGTTATGTTGTAAAATACTAAGTACTTATATTACTATTACCATTATCTCTGACTTATTTCAAGATATACTGATGTAATTTCATATCACATTTAATGTAAAAATTTAAATGTAGATTTACCAACTTACTATTTTAACATATGTAATTATTCAATAGATATTATCATTCCACTAATAATTATATTTGCTTCAACTATATTTTACGGATAAATAAATTTGGCATTACTGAGCAACATTTTTCTTTGATTTGTGTTTAGGTTTTGTTTTCTTCAATGGTGCTTTCTTCTTTATTTTCCTCTTCTCGCAATTCTCCAATTCTTCGCATTTGAATTCCTTGCAGTCTATATTTAAAGCCAAAGATATTTCGGATACATTTTCATCGTATATCGATATTCGGTCGTCATCATCTTCGGACACTAGTTTTGGTGGGATTGGAGCAAACGGATCAAGGATAACATCTGATTGGATTACTATTTTCTGTCCAATTGGTTGCTGAAAATAGAATTGTATTTGTTTAGCAAAGAAGCTATATTGAAATAAATACTGTAATTTCTATGTTTCAAACAAAATACTAAGCTTGTTTAGAAGGCAACATGCCGAAAACGTTATAAAAATCAATATTAAGTAAGTGTTATAGTGAAGTTTTATCAACATAATGAACTTCGTAACTACACTCAACAATACTCTGACAGTATCTTTTGAGAATGAATTTTGCATTTATTTACGTATGTATTTCTTGGTGTTTTCATTAAAGTAAAAAAACATGCTTGAGAAATGATAAGAATTAGCGATGAGTTACAATAAGTTCTCGATAATGTCAAAACGCCCGGTAACAAGCCAAGTGTTTCGAGTCAGCGCTGCCGTCGCAAAGCGATAAACTTTTATGAAACGTACGGCCGATAATGTGTTAATAATTTCACTTATATCCAACTATACCACTCAGTTTCATGCAGCAATAATATTATGATTTAATAATTAATTATTGATTAATATTTAGTATTTCTTTATATTCTTATGCACAATACCTTTCTGAAACTAAATCTAAACGTTGTTTTGCTCATGCCCATTGAATTTTCGGAATAAATCACGCTTAATTTTTAAAATTTTTGTTAATAACTTTAAAATAAGGAGCTAGAAAATTTTGTTTTTTGCACATAACTAGTAGTATCAAGTACCATAAAAAGATACAATTAAAATATGCAGGTTAAACTCATTTATTCTAAAATCCTAGGAAATCAAAATTAAATCACAATTTCCTCTACAGAATGCAAAAATAAACTGTAATTCTAATGTGATGTTAATTATTTAATTTTCTCAATATATATATAACCCAAGATTTTTAGATGTGCTAACTCCGTCTTTTTTGCATTACATTTGCCCATCTGCCCCAAGCTTATTTTTATTTATTTTTTAATACTTATATATCAGGTGCACTTACCACATATAAAATGTATTGGATCTAAATCTGACAAAACGCATTAGATAAGTAGAATAGATTATACCTAATCTATTAGCTAAAGTTATTGAACCAAACTGTAAATCATTAATAAACGGCAACAAAAGTTATTGATGGTACTTACAAAAACAGTAAAATCTTCGGTCACAGTTCTATGAGTCTCAACAACACATCTCGCTGAAGTTCTTTCACTCACACTTGCATGACTTCTTCCAATATTAGTACGCGCCATAAATTTCATTTCCTTGTATCCTTGAATGGCAGGCCCCAGTTTAGTCTCTCGCAATTGGTTATAAAACTCTTCTTCTTCAATATGTTCATTCTTCCTTTCAATTACAAGCAAATTTCGTTGTAATTTCTGTGTTTTATGGCCGCAATTGAGAAAGTGTGCAAGCAGTGTATCCAACATAAATTTATGATGTGGAGAAGGCGCAAATGCATCAACCTCCTGATTAACTTCAGACCACATTTCACCCAATTTTAAATTGTAATAGTTTTCACATAGAATTCTTGTTATCTAAACACAAGCATTGGAAAATAAGCATGATTTACAAGTAGTTCAAGTGAGCCACGGATATTACTTTGTCATCCGTAGATAAATTGGTATCGTAAGTCTTGTAGTACTCATTGACCAATTCTAATGTCGCGCCATGATTTCTATGTAGCAATTGAAAAATGGCGTAGATTTTTGGGCGACAACTCAGGAACAGATCAGTTAGAGATGGACTTGTTTCGGGGGAATAGTTATTTGAAAGAAAGAGTTGTTTCTGAATGCGTCCCATTAATGGATGATTAGGATCTAAAAATGAATAATCAAACTGATTTTATTTTGGGTATTGCTGAGTGTGCTTACCAAGTATTTAAGATTTATTTTATTAATAAAACTTCACTTTAACTTAGTCACTTGGTATGGAAGTAACATATGATTGTTTCTGATTTATATTGTTTCTAAATTAGTTCTATTGAGGGTAGTCAATTGTTTCTTCTGTCGGGGATGGGTATTTTGAGGATTATGAGATTAGTCTTAAGGATTTAAACATTGACTAAGTGTATTCATTAAGGTGTTTTGGCTTATTTAGTTGATGTTTGTTTATCTGTTTTAATATTGTTGTTACCTGCGTGTGAATACTTAATTAAATGATTAGCAAAAGGAGAATAATATGTTTGGGGAACATTTCTATTGATTTTTCCTATGTAAATAGATGGACGGACAGGAGTTGCAGGTTAACTCGTAGTTGCCGCTGAATTTGTGGATGTTTAGAGGATTTAATGAGTTATTCAGTTTCGTAAATATATTGTTGTTTGTCCTGTATGCAAAATATTTATGTTATCTTATGTATCCCAACATTTTTAACAACAAGTTTGATCAACATAATGGTTTTATTATATCTAATTATTCATTACCAGCAATAACTCCTCTTGGTAGCAGGTCTACACCAATATCCTTACATTCCTTTCGGAAAATGTTGATCAAAAGAGCCAAAATACCAACGCCATCTTTTTGCCAGGTTACAATATACGGAATAGCTGTTCCTTCCTGGATAACATCAACCAGAAATCCTAAAGTTACAAGTTGAACAGAAAAATCTGCACCCTAAAATATACTTCAATAAATATACCTCAAATTCAACAAAATAGAAAATACCTTTATCAAATCTAACAAGAAGTAAATCCCCTTCAACTTAACAAAATACAAAATGTTAACCTCATTATGTAACCCATGTTTCCACAGCAACGAAATGGCCGCAATAAAAAGCCGCTCAATATAGCCAAGATCCGTAGTTCTAGGATTCAAAAACCTTTTTAATAAAGCAACCACAAATTCAACATCAGCTGCACACTCATTATCGGGGAGTAAGCTCAAAATATTCAGAGAAAGCGTCATAATCTTTTGTGTCTTAAGTTTCAAATCCATATCAAAGAGGCGTTTGAGTATATTTCTTTGTAATTTGTAATGTTCGTTGCACCATTTACTAGACAAACTTTTGTTCTCCATGAACGTTTTAATCATCTTATAAGAGAATCTTAAGCATTGAATGCAAATTTCATACTTTGGAATGCAATTTTCTTGGAGGACAAGCTCTTCAAGTATTTGAATAACTAGACTTGGTCCATTAGTAACAAGAAATGTGATAATATGACTTGGGAATATATTCTGAAGCACATAAATGGCTGTCAGGAGTAAAGAGTCATGAAACTGTGATGCCCAATTTGTTGTTTTATCCAACAGCCGAGATAATGCTGGTATTACATCTGCATCCTGATAAATCTAAAATAATAGACAGCTCATATTTTATTAAAACAGCATATTTCCTGTTTCATAGTGAAAGGAATTTATGTCGTTTATGACTAGTGATGATGGACTCATCAGTTATGATTTAGCGTGATCCTACAAAAGCATCACACAATGCGAAGTAGAGAGTGAGGCTGCTTGAATTAAAGTTATTAAGAGATTATCTTATTAATTGTAAGGATTTAAGAATTGTTTGAAAGTTGGAGTCATTAAAGAGTTGTTCTGGTGTTTGTGGATTTAGTACTAACCTCTTTAGACCCTAGACAGTCATTATACAAAATCAATCCCAACATCATCATCTTCTTAAACTCAAAGTCATCTGATTCGTGAAGATTGAAATAACTATTAGCTGCAATTGGAGCATCGCCAATGGTAGAAAGTAAAGCAAAGTCATGGACAATTCCGGATTGTACATGTTTTCCTTCTGGGAAACACTCGACAAAAAGCAAACACAGTGAGGCAACAAAATTCCGCTCGTTTATATAACGTTTATCGAGAGTGCAAAGCTGCAAAACAAATCGTAGTCCCCAAACTGCTTCCACCGTTGGACAAACCACTTGTTCGTTTGTTAAATTGTCCTTCTGTTCTTGATAGGTATGCAGCAATGCATGGATCAACATTATAGATTCATCTATTGGATATTCTCGGTTCATCTGCTTAAGTTCAAATTGCGGACGAGGTCCACCTAGATGTTCTTGCCAGTCGGGATTTAACCGCATCATGACTATTTGAAGGCAGCCATCTTTAACTAACGTCATGCCTGCAAAATGGAAGTGAAATATATTCATCTAAGAATTTCTTTCAATTAAAAAAAAATTACGCATTGTTTCTGAGAAGTTGGCAAACGTCTGCATAATTTCCACCAAATCAAAATACATTTTCTCACAGCATAATCCCATGTATTGTGACAATATTAAAGGCAAGTTTGATTGTTCTATTTCCTTTGTCATCATTTCCCAAGGCATTGAATAGTCTTTTAATATTGCATTATTTTGCAACAGAGTCTTTAATGATTGCAATATGATTTGCCTTACAATAAGTGTTGGAGTTGTCACTAGAATGTATCCAAAGAAATCAAAATATCCTTGTGCATCTCTGCTATATTCAAGAATCTCATTGGTGCGACACATTAGTGGTGGAAATCGCATCAAACAAATTAGATAGATTGCGTAGTTGACAAAAACAGGCATCATTTCTCCTCGGCACATGAGAATTTCGATGAGCTTAGTTACGTCCTCAATATCTTGAAGCCACTTTAAGAAATAAATTTTAGTTTTAAAAAATAAAAGGAATTACAATAGATGTATATGAACATACAAATCCATGGGTTAAGCCACATTTTAAATCTTCTAGCAAACAAAGTTGGCGCTGTATTTGATCTTCTGACTTTGGGTCTTTCATAATGCGGACCAAAGTGTGCAGAATACATTTCGGGTTTATTGATTTGCCAGTCCACATTGGTGGTACAGGATGGAGGTACGTGCATGGTTCTCCACAAGATAATAATTCAAAATTACTCTCAACTAATTCCATTTTTATTTGGATGCTTTGTATAAACTTACAAATATGGAAATTATTTGCTGGAAGTTGTCAGTAAACATAAGTTAATCATTTTTGTTATTGTCATTGTTAATTTGTTTTTTTTATTATTATTTATTACGTTCGTTATTTTCATGAAAAAAAAAATTATTTTTATATTCTTCTCAATGACAAAAGTCTTAAGAGTTTAAAGTTGCCTATGTCATGGGCGCGCTTTATTCTCATGTATGGCATTTTACAAGTTTGTTTAATTTATATTCTTATATCTATTTGTCTGTGTTTTTTTTTGTTTTTACCTATTTATTTGACAGAATTTGTTTAAAATTATATCTTTTTTATGGCCTGACAAGAGTTTAAAGTCATTAATGTACTGTGTATTAGGTTGCCTATATTAGAAGCGTATTTTATTCTCATGCACCAGATTTTCTGTCAGGATCAAGAGTTTCTCTCACATTGTCGCGCTGTTTCCTGTTTTCCACGACTTTCGCGAGGCGGGGTGGCGTGTAGTAATGGCAGGTGTCGGCACCCGGTGCGTGCGTCAAGTTCATAGCCTCCACACAAGACCGAAAGTATGTCAATATCGTTGGCATAAATCGCGCCGCGTTCATCGACGTTGAAATTAACAAATGCACCGCGAAATCGACTCGTTCCCTATCGTATAGCGTAGTTTTCCTTCATGGACACACTACAAGGCTGGAAAGCTTAGTCGGTGCGAAGCAACGTGTTGGTGGACAGCGGCACTAGGCTTCGATGGGTCTTCAACGGGCATTATTGTGAGGTAGGATGTTGAAAACATGCAACACAAATATGATATGTACCTAAAACCTCATCATAAACGGATAAAAATGAAAAGAAATAATTTAATATAAACGCGAACAAAAGAAAATTCAGATACAGGAAGGAAACAACAAATATGCGAAAGAATGAAATTAATTGAAATAGATTGGCAATTTGCATAATAACATTGGATTTTCTGGGACATGAATAATACTGTGGAACAGCAAATTTCCAAATTGCAAATTATGATGCACTAGAAAAATGGTTTTCTGAATATTTTTGAGTGATGGTTTTTTTTTCAATTTTGATTTAAGTATTTGATCAAATTTGGTTTGCAAATTGAAATATTATCTCATAACTTCCGTAATTAGTATTAGATTATATAGCAGCTATCTTCAGTAAGAATTCGCAAATAGATACGGAAGAAATATGTATAGTCATAGTTTGTTTAATTTCAATGGCTAGTTATTAAAGTAAATATTTGTGGAAAAGTGCAGACGCTGACTTAAACGCATATTTTGAATAACTATACATTTAGAATGTAACGAAGGTATATTCATTTACTCAGTATATGACTTACCCAATACGACGTTTCCAATTTCCTTGTTGCATTTGGTTTTTGAGATAGTATATTTTTAAATCGAAAAATTGAAAGTCGATGCAATAGTTCGAATTATTCGACTCCACTCGGAATGAGCAATGCTTGAATAAACGCTAGCTGTAAATTAAGAATAATCTGCATTGATTTTCTATCAAATAACATGTAATCCAAGATGACACTGTTTGACAAATGAAAACAATGGTGTAGGTCTTTTGCTGATTCCGATATAGTTATATAAAACGGCTTGTGGCTTTCTTCAGTATACAAATTATGTATACTGCATGTATAATTATATTGCAATATTTGCGTAATGATTCTTAATTTTGATAGTTTTTTTCTCTAGTTTTTCCCATCATTCTCATTATATTTTCCATGCCTTGCACCCGTCATCTTGACATTGACGAAAAAATAGGCAATTTTATCTGCCTAGTTTTGATAAAAAGTGCAAAAGTGAAGTGAAAACTTTAGATTTGAATCAACCAAGGTAATAAGAGACGAACTGAATACCTTAGTAGATTTAACAGGTATTTTATTATACTGATATGATTTCACTTTAACACTTGCTAATATTCACTTGTTATTACGTTTTCCGTCTATTGCCATCTATTGCCAGTATAAGAGTTATTTATGATTGTTTTTGATTTATATAGTTTTTGAATTAGTAATAATGATTGGAAGGTGGTCGGCTGTTTTTTTTTTGTGGAGGTTGAATTGTCTGGAAATATGACTGGGTGTGTTCATTAAGGAGTTTTGCGTTATTTAGTTGATGTTTATAGATCTAAAGGTCTGTCTTTAATATTGGTAGTGTTGTATCTATGTTGTTACCTGCGCGTAAATGTTTAATTAAGCGGTTAGTGAAAGGAGAATAATCTGTTTGGGGATCTTGTAGATTTATTTTCGACTATTTCCTAAAATTTCCACTTCATATTTGTATAAATCATTAAAAGGTTGTTTTGCTGTCAAATAGTATTCTTAATTTTAAGAGTAATGAAAATTATTTTTATTGTGATTCAATAAAGAAAGGATATATCACAAAACATTAAAAATCTCAATCTTCAGTTCCTCACAGCACTGTTTGCTTTTTTAATGAACATTCACCTACTAATTGAAGCTCACGTTCTTAATCCTAATCATACACATCATACACACCGGTATATAGCAAATCAAACAAATTCTTTTAAAGTTGGCAATAGGTTATCAATTTGGGTTGGCTTGAATTTCGTCTGTTAATCGATATTTGCTAAGAGTTACACACACGCATTCAGTAAGTACTAACAATGTGTTGTACTTATCTACAAGGAATTTGCTTTTGTCCATGAAAACCATTATCTGTGAGATATTTATGGTCGTGTTGAAAGGTTATTAATTGCCAGCGGTGATGTATGGTCGCCAAGGTGCAATCAGTGACGATAGCGATGATAACAACTCGCAGACACTTGAGAGAATGAAAATAATAGTGAGAAATGTAGGCCAAACAAAGCAATGCCATCAAGTTAAACTCACGTATTGCTACTGTTTGAACACCACGATTAGGAGATAAATGATTGTGGGATAACTTTCAAATTGGAAATTAATATTGTTTTGGGTTGAAGCCAAGTAATAATTTATTAAGGAATTGATTGTTTTGTAAATGCAGGTTTCAAACGTTTTTCAGGATTGATATTTTTCTGTAGTAAACTATTTAAGTAAATGGTTAATTGCAGATTAACTTTCAAAATAATAACATATAAGATAATAAGGAGGAATTTGCATTTTACTTTTTTGTGATACTTAACAATTGCAAATAATGCTAAAGTTATTTTGCTCTCACTTTGCAATTTTGATGATTATGCAGTGAAACAAATTGTTTAATTAACACTGAAAAAAACAGGATATTATCTAGAGATTTTAATTGGGTTAGAAACAGTGTAGGTATAAGGAATTTTGTTGCTTAGTCAATAGTATAGATGGCGCAAGGTTTTGCAAATTTATTGGCAGCTATCAAGTTAGACTCAGTAGACATCTTTTCCATTTCCTAACAAACAATCTTTTGACAATGTCGTAAATAAATATTAATGTTAAAGGAAATATTTGTGATCTTTACCGAGCTTGAGTTTTTAAATTGCACGTACGTTCTAATGTTCAACGAAATTAGCTTGGAGTATTGTTGAGTGTGGTTCATTATGTTGATAAAATTTCACTATAACGCTTATAACGCTTAACAAGCGTTAGTCACTTGGTAAAACGTTTATATATAATATAAAAAATATGCAACATTTGAATTAAAATACAGTTTGTACTTGATATATTTTATGTTTTTGATGGAATTTGATTATTTATATCTTCAAATAGTTCACGATATTTTCTTACTTAGCAATTCAATATAAGCATTTCATTCTTCATGTAGAGAAAAGTCAGTCGGAGCGGAGTAATTTTAAGAACCGTCTTGGCCAGCTTACTAGTTTTCAATTTGCCTTAACCATTAACCATATATTTATGGTTAATGGTATTGTAATAAATTTGAGTAAATAAACAAAAACTAATTAAGAATATAAAATATTTAAAATGAAGCATTTGGATGTGTTGTTATAAGAAAGTTTACTATATAATTTTACAAATAGTTTGAGTTTTTGAACTCAATTACAGTATAATGCGCTGAAAAAGGTAAGGACAGTGTTAATAACATGTCATCATGAATACATTAGTTGCAATTGCAACTGAAACACTTCTACTTAATGATTTTAATTAGAACATCGACGTAGATCTACTGTTAAAGCAGAGGGATTTAATTGGTATGTGAGGTAATGTATGATTCCAGTGCTGGCCATTATTTCCAAACTCACAACATTTGCAACTTTGGAATTCAGAGCCAATCGGATTTGATTCGTTGTTGATTAGTTCTGGGATAATTAGAACCAAGTTCCGTGATAGCAGATACTGCAATATCTGCAATACTGCAATCATTTGCATTCTATTAGCCAGAAATTGTAAATATTTCTTTATGAAACGAGAGTGAATGCGTGAAATTCAGAATATGTAGGGTATGGAGAATGCAACATAATTTGGTTCACATTGCTTATCGATTGAGCTGCCTTTCAGTTTACAAACTACAAATTTGCAAATATTGGCAATGAGGGAAACGGTATAGTATCAGTATTTTTAAGCACAATATATGATGACATATCTACACAGGCATTTCAATCTGGACAACCTATTCTTCAGGTACTGAAAAAAACTAGAACAATCAATTAGAAATTTAATCAACTACATTATATTCCACACAAATCTGACACAGACCTGACTTAAAGCCTAATTATCAGGGCGCTTTGGTTAGGTTACGGGTTTTGTTCAGCAGTGGAAGTCTGATGTTAGTGGAGATTTGAGTTGATGAGAGAACAGTTTTTGTAATTTTGTAAGAAAAAGTGCAATTGAGTTTGAAATAAACTCAATAATAATAGATAATACGAAGCAAATACTAGTTAGTACTGTTCAATTTAATTTATCTATAAATATTTCTTAATATGTTTCTGTCGGATGCAATATAACTTTAGATACTTCGTCGTAATAAGACGTTATGAAATATTAACAAGTATCATTCAGACAGCCTCATACAGTAACAAGATTGCACACGTGATGTAAAGTTGTTAATTGTACGTTTCATCTTTAAGTATTTCACTTATTACCATAATCTTTCTAATATCTAACAGTTCCACAATACAAACAATTTACTTTCTAAAAATATATGAAACATTGTGTTCACATCTCTTATTTATGTCACGTCAATGTTGACCTTGAATTCCTGGTTTTTCTTTTAAATTTCTCTTTGTTGTATTTATAAATTAACACAATTCACAATGCTTTACTGCAGTTCGAATGCAACGCACACTGTATTCCCGTTTATAGCATGCTTGAAGATTGCTTCACGTACACAGAATTTTCATGCAAATTTTCAGTCTCCAGTTGCACATTCAGTGTACAACATTGCGTTTCTCAAGTCACGATTTTGTTTATTACCCGATTTCTTACATTGTGCAATATTTGGAAGCAACAAGCTGGCATAAAAATTTTATTCTTTTTATTTAAAATTGGATTTTTGACGAGTCTGGTGTAAGTGTTCAATTTACCTCTTTAAATTGTTTCCTATCAAACATGAAACTATAGAAAGGGTTTGTCTAGTATTCCTTCTTACATATCATCCGCATGTGAGAGTTCAACCCACGTCAGCTATCAGCCAAGACTCAACGAGTTTTTGATGTCCATTCCCGCTTTATCTTGAAGTATTTTCAACCTACTGGCCGATGACGGTTTTTACGTTTTGGGAAAACTGCACGCTGTGTGGTGCAATAGAAAATTGGCTACTCTCTAAATCATTCATCTTGTAGATGTGAACAGTTTCAGTTGGTAAACATAAAATTTATTACCATAAATATGTTTTAACATTTAAAGTACTTCAAAATAAAGGTCAAAATAGTTATTATGAGCTTGAAACACTTTATATCAGCTTAGTTTCCATGTTTGATAGAAGTGGAGTGCGAGTAGTGGTACAGAAAAACATGCAACTTTAAATATACTGTTGTTGGAAATAAGGGTGAAGGGTTGAATCAGCAGTAGTTTGCTATTTTGCATAGAAGAAATAGATTGGGGTGCATGTATTATTAGCGGCTAGAAGAAAAAGCAGAATCGATTGTAATGTGTCACGAAAAAGAAAAATCAATAAATTCATTATTAAATTTAGAAGGAAGAAAACTAGTTATTATTATATTCTTGTGCTTTTGTGAAATTAAATGTCTATAAACAAAAAACTACCAAATAGTTGTATTCGATTAAATTAGAGAAACTTGAAATAATTAACTCTGTACTTTAAATTTATCGGAACCATATAAAACACAAGATATAAATTTTCCTAAAAATTAATGGTGTCATCTGTCTCTCCTTCGACAGCCTAACTAATGGATTCATCATGAAACAACTAATTATTTACTTGCTACAATTAAAAACTTATTGCTAATAGTACTAATAATAATTTTAGAAGAAAGTTAAGTATAATTACGCAGACGTTATAATGTTTTTACACTTTAAATACTGCTTCTACATAATCAGTTATACCAGTTTAGTACTTTGCGTCTATTTTGACTAAAATGCCAACTCCCACACAAGTGTCATGACCTTTATGTCATTCGGACGAAACGAGTTTGAATCTTGTTGAGAGTATATCTAACTCATGTATGTTATTTTCACTGTATTCAGCCTCAATAACTTTGTTAATAACTTTGGTAATTGATGCAGTATAATAAAATGGCGGAGGAGCACGGTGTTGGTATGACACAGGTACCAAAGCCGAGTAACCAATTAGATTGACAAATGACACAGAATATTAACATAATATTAATATAAAATTATTAGCAATTAATATGTACTAGCAGTAGTGATAAATAAATTGAAAATTGTCAATACGTCCTCGGTAATATATTGTTTGTTTATTTTGATCAAAGACTTCTACATTTACATTGTGAGATCTACACTATATCCACAAACTAATTTGCATGCTCATCAGTTGCGCACAGTTATTTGCAAAAATGGAATTAAGATTAACATATACACATTAGTAAAATAACAGATAATAAATTTAAATTATAGAGTGCATATAATGCGACGTTACATAAAACTTGTGTACATTTGCAATATTATTTGTTGTCGAAGAAACAAATTAATGTTCATTATTATTTTAGTAGTGTAGTGATGGGTATTCCCGCCTGTCACGCGGACAATCGGAGTTCGATTCCCCGCCGGGAAGAGTTTTCCATATTTTCTGTAAAAATTGAAACTATGTTTAATGCACAATAATTGATTTATCCTGCATTTATATTGAGAACTTTATCAAAAGCAGATCTTTTCGAACTTAATCATTTTGTAATGCGTAAAGAGTATCTCTTTATTACACATAAACCAAAAGAATTCAAAAAGCAACAACAATTTTATTTTGATAAGAATTAAGAATATATTTATAAATGCGTAATAATTGCTATTGTTATTAAATTACAAAAACTACTAATTATAATTTAAAAATTATTATTTCTAAATTCTGATATTACATGCAATTATATATATAAAATCGTATGCATCAATTTATTTTCTAACACTACAATCTCTGACTTTATCATGTAATAATAATAATAATAGTATATTTTGTACATATACAATCGTGCAAACAATTATACAAAACCACCGGTCAACGATCTTTCAACCTCTACCATATATTTAATGAATATATTTAACATGCAAAATAATTGCAATTTGTTTACACTCTCTAACTTGTATGCATAGATGTGCTATCCTTTGGCCTTTCTCGTTGATCCTTTATCTTAGCGGCACACGGCGTAATTAAACATCTACGATGTCGCACACATCCGCATTCAATGCACCTGCTGCACAATGCAGAGGCCAACGTGGAGGCGGAATGACGTTCCCCGCCTCTGCGTGTCCATTTTGCACACAATAGGTTTCAGTATGCTTTGCGCTGCACCAAACCGAGAGTGCTAACGACACTGCAGGAAAGATAAAAGGTTTCAGGGATAGTGGGTATTCACTAACCCAGGACCGTGGGTGGAAAAGGTAGAACGGAAAGAATTCAAAGCACAAGTTGAAAGATAAGGGTGGATCGGATAATTGCTATAGAACGGGGTTGTAAAAGAAGAGGTAAGCAAAGAGTTGAGATCAGAATCAGAACAAAGATCAGAATTGATTGCTTTGATTCAAAATTTTAAGAATGTTCGTTAGCAAATATATCATATTGCTTGTATATCTGTGTACTTTGTTGTATCACTGTTGTTTTTCACTGGGTTCTGGCTGGTTGCCTGCTTCAGTATGTATTTGTCTGTTTTAATTTTGTTTTATACTTGTTTATTCTTTCTTGACAGTTGACAGTGTTGATAAAACTTTGAATTAGACAGTTTTGGTTTATTTGAAGATTATAGGATGTGTATGGGTATGGGTTAGATATGATTGTTAGTTTACGATAACTCAAGATTGAAGAAAGAATATTTTTTGGTGGGAGTGTAGAGAAGCGGTTACTAAGACAATAAAATGCCGAAATTAAACTGAAATTATTTTGGAATCGAATTGATCAATTCTCCTTTAAGTTTGTTATTTCGAGTGTTTTCATAGTGACAAATGTCACTCCCACGACAACACAGCGTGAATAGAAAGCTATAATAATTTTTAATAACATGTCAGTCAAGTGATCAGAACAGCTATGTCAAAAGATCTATCTTATTTGATTAGCAATAATCTTGAATTGTATCTGGCTGAGATCAATGAAAAGTATTAGTATTTTCAAATTAGAGTTTGCGGCTTTGTATTAATTATTTTGATATCTAGATGTTTTCAAATTATATTAATTAATAGTTTTTACTATTTCTCATTTTTTACAACTAAAAGAATATACCAGACTCTTTTTTCAAAGTCAAGTTCGGAAAGAAATCCAAGTTGTTAGGATTCAACTTTTCAGAAAATTCAACTTTTTGAAAATTAGCAAGCTCCACAACAACCTTTTGCTTGTACTCTTCATTCTGCACATTTTAAAAGTCCAGCAACCCATCAAAAGAATATCAACACACCATTACGTAAATGTTGATTTATAGTGTCTGCACCAACATAATATACATTCCAGTTGTTTCCTTTTGACATTTTAACCAAACACGCACGTAATATGATATATTTACACTCAGCAACATTCCTGTGCAATAAAGTGTACCACCGTAGAATTCATCCTAGCATGTTTCGGGCACCTAGAGTGTGTCGTCACCTTTGGACCAATGCACCGATGCATTTTGCGATTGGTACAGCATAAGGTATTTTAATTAAACTCGACATAGTATACTACAGCGCTGTAATTTACATTTTACATTGTTTCCGTGCTCTGAACTTGCTTAGTCATAGAGTCGTGCGCTTTTAAGAAGAAGGATAGGTTAGGTGGAAGTTGAGGTGGATTGGGTGTAATAATCGTTTCTGGTTTTATGGCTACGCCAATGTCTTGGCATTCTTTACAATGTGATTAATAATATTCCACGGTAGAGTTGGAATAAAAGTTTTCATTTTGGCATCAAGGCGTGGTACGTGATGGTGTTTCTAGGTTTAAATGGACGTGACTTTACTGTGAAATAGAAGAAGTGGCATTTAAAACCGTAGCTCGACAATTGCGCCCGACATGTGAATATTAATAAAAAAAAAAACAATAAATATATGTTTGCGCCAGGTAGGAGACGTGTTAGGTTGATTCAGAGTTGAGGGGGGATATTTTTTAGAAATTAAGTTTATTTAATTGTTTTGAAATAACATTAAACTTAACCAGTATAATCAATACTTTTAACTAAACTAAAGCTCAGTCTTGTGAATATTGGCAACAAAATGTTTGAGAGTAGAACCTTTAGTAATAAAATATTGACAAAATGTAGTGAATGTGTAAGAAGTTTTCATTATTTGTGTATACTAAATAAATAGAGATTCAGAATTCAATTCTTCTCTTCAATATATCCGTTTTTTATTGTATCAAAAACAGCATTAAGTATTGTTGGTTGCCTAATCAAAAATTTTGTTACAGTTTTCTTCTAATTTCTGACAGATATTGTTTAATTTTACTAAGTTTTATTATAATCTGGTTTGTCGCCCTATGGATATGCATTTTTATTAATAAAAATCATTTAACTAGCAATCTTTATAATTTTATCCAATACATTAATTCGTCTCGACGCATAGATTTGCAACTTTTAACTTATTAAGTTATTATCTATTCTTGGAGCGATAAAGCAATCTATCCCAATATTTTTCAACCTCCATCGAAGCATAGCACGTATTTCATTTACAGATCATCTAAAATTGCCCACCCTCACTTAACTCTGTTAAAGAACACATCTATAAATCTGAATTGCATCCGCAAGTTCGTTGAGCGCATTGCACATATAGAAGGGGAGCTCCTTCCACTATTTATACAGTGAACCAAGTGGTGAAAGTCACTAGTATGGGGTGGTTTTCTAGGAGGGTTTGATAATAAGGAATTGGAAACTGACAAAGCGAAGGGAATAACCTTGTGATAACCCATAGAGCACTTCATACTTGCAATATGAGTCACCATCGTAGTTTCGATCATATTTAATAGGTTTGTGGTTCATATTAAATAAGTCCCTACAGCAAAGTATCATAGGCAAGGAATTAAAAGCAACTCGTAGATGTAAACTGTAAATTGTAGGTTTTTTTTAATGTCCTTTGACATCGTGACAAACATTAAGGGCAATGCGCGTTTCACTGCAGGGAAATGCATTTGCATGGCGCTTTATTGCAATTGCACTGCGCATTAAATATTCGTCTTGTTCGCTTGCAACTGCAGAGAACACAGGCGTTGCATTCGCGTATCGTTAATTATACATGCGGAGATTATTTTTAATTGTAGACTTTGAGGCAAAGAAGGAATTTTTCACAGGAATAGAGAGGAGGTATGTTTTGAACATGTGTTCAAATGAGATTAATTAGTTTGTTGACGGTAAGGTATAAAAGTTATAATATCTAAGTTGTAATTAAAATGTCCATCTTTTATACTTGCAAAAATGAATGTCTAACGAAGAAACTTGCCAAAGCAATTCATTATAGTCATGTAGATTGTAATAAGTTGATCACCTTCAACCTTCCACGAGACGAATTGAAAGAACTAGAAAGAAATATGTTTTAATTGATTTTAAACAGCGAATCTGCTGCAATCAAATAAATAGAACATATTAGTTAAATATGCATATAAACTGCTATTTAATAATACTAATTGGTTCATTCGTTTTACAAGAATCCCAAGGTAGTCCCATCTTTCTGTTCACCATAGAACACTACGCTTGAATACTAACCATATTGAAATATTCGAGGCATGCGCGATTTTTTTCAAACAATTTGAAACGAACTTGAACCACCTCGGTAGCGACACATACAGTGGGTCGCGAGTTTGATCTGTTCTTGAGAGCGTTGTAGTTTAACCACCAAGCTGAAAGTCTGCATCCTGCCGAACAGAAAAACGGTGCATCTACTGAGCGGCCAGCGGTAGACACACCACGACGCCTTACACCCGAATTCAGTACAAAGGAGTTGAGATTGATGATGAAACAAAGAAGAAATAGAAAGCGGTGGTAATGACAATTTCATTGGATATTCACTCATTATACATTAATTGGGTGCAGATAAACAGAAAGATTCAGTAAGTCTTTTGATGTTAATAAATTAAAGAAAATACTTTTACAAAATATGTTTATTAGATAAAAGTTTCAAAATATGTTAGTAACAAAAAAAAATGAAAAATATATGAAAAATATACGCAATAAATTTAAGTTTGATTGTTTGCAGTAATTTTTCGAATTTTTCTTTGCAATATATAAATATATATCTATGATAAGTAAACACATCCTCAGATATAATGTTAAATTCTAGACAATTCATATCCTTCGGAAATTAATTGTTTCTTGCATGAATCAATGCTTTTCCGCACACGCACACACACACACGCGCGCACTCACCCACAAAGTGACGTTTACTGCCGTCATTGGCAATGCGTTTAGACACAACTCAGATTGCGTGGGCGCCAGTTTGACAGCAGCGTCGCGGCGCGTTTATGCCGCCCCACTCGGCGTTACTTTCCGTCATCGCGCCAGGGTTACAGCACTTGGTACGCGTTCGGCGGCCAGGAAGCACGACTCCCTCACATTTGCACAACTCGTGGCGGCGCACGTAGAACTACAGTCGTAAAGCACACGTGTCGCTATTGAAAATAATTATTTCACATTCAATTAATTAATAAACGCACATTCGTGAACTTCTATGCAATACTCAGCCATATAAATATCGATAAATTGATAAATAGTGAGTAAGGTGATAAAATTGTTCATGTTGTTTTATTCGGTTTGAAAAGTGTTGCAGTGCATTGCAAATATAATTAATATTCATCATGCGAGTGTTGAAGTATAGTTTATTTTAAGCGTTTTATGTTTGTGATTTGTGTGCGACGTCAGCGGTAGTGTAAACTGTAGGACTCCCGAGGGAAGTTGGCCATAAGTTGCCAAGAAGGCTGCAGGGCAATAAATGTGGATTAAAGTGCAGCAAGAGTGAACTGTCACACAAGAAATAACAAAGTGCATCGTCATGTGCGAAAAGTACGATATCTGTTATTTTTCGACAGTAAAATTGATAAATCATACTCCTTGACATGTTAAACTATTTGCCTGCAATTTAAAACAATGTCAGATATCCTTGACTTGAATAATTAACATATATTACTACTATTAGAGACCATTTTAACTGACTTGTATAGTGGATCTTTCTTTCCTCATAAATATTTCAATCGGTATTACTCACTGCACTCGTGCAAAAGTAAACAGAGACAGTATATCTGATGTTTTCGATGACCACAAACGTGAAACTCGTTTGCTTGGTCTATAATTACTTCTGCGTCATTGTGGAACACTGAATTCTACTTGCAATTACTTAAGTCATGTAGGCATTGAATTCTCTTCACGTGCATGTAAAACGACAGAAGAACTAGAATTGAAACTACAATTGCAATGGATCATACCGAGGATTTGATGACCGCTGCGTATGTCAACGTGAACAACGTTCAAGGTAATCATGAAACAAATTGTTCGTCACATGTCATTTAGCTTATGCCGCGTGTCAAATGTATGTATGTTATGAAATGATACAATTACATTGATCGTTATTAATTAGATCGTTTCGATTTATTGGGATTGATGTAAAATTATGTATGAGTAATTGATTTTGGGGTGTATCAAGTTAAATTTTGATTAAATATTTATGACTTGGCAGAGATTTTCAATTCATTTCAATACATGTTGCTTGATAAATTGACTCACTGAAATGTTCTATTAGTGAAAATTAATTAAAGCATTTATCTATTTGATTGTGATGCGGCGAGAAAAGAAGAATAATAAGTTTCATTATATTTGATGTGACATATTTCTTAAAGACATCAACTTTTCATAATAAACACATCATCTGCATAACAAATACTGTCAAGTATGAAAATTAACCTAGGATACACTCCACAATCGGCAAACACAAATCAAACTAATGTATTACACCGGCGATGGAAGGGTTTTTTTAAATGCCAAATACTCAACGTTCTACGACTGAGAAGATGAAAGTGATACGTCTTGGATGTTTTTTAGAATGTGTGCTTAAGAAGTGGGCAATTGTGAAAACTTTGCAGTGCAAATCTTTGTGAGTGATAAGATCAATTGGATAGGAAATCGACAATCAGAAAATAACATCCAGATTACACCAAATTGGACAAAACTTATCTATAAATAAACCATGATAAAATTAAATTCATGAATTGCGTATATAAGAGAAATATAATTCCAGTTATTATGTTTCAGCATATAAATATAACATTTCAATTTTTTCCTTGCATACAATGTTCAATAAAAGTTTTTCTTCTTTAACAATTTCGCATCACATAGCCAGCTTGTTTATTAGCATCTCTTTGCAAAGCGTGTTATGTGACAGAGTTGTAAGGAATAAATAATCAAGAAACGCTTAAAAAAAATCGAAAATGTTGCATAAAACTCAGTTATGTTTCTACTCTACTTGGTACAGTTACAGCATGGTAAGCGTGAAATACATAACACCGAATATTCATCTTATAATCTTATGATATAATTATGATTATAAAATACTATAATAAATATTTTCATATTTTAGATTTCTAGCTTTAACAATTAAAAAAAAATCCCTAAATGATGTTAATACCACTTGTCTGAATATATTACTTGAAATGTATCAACACAAGTCAAGCACAACAAAATAACCCGAATCGTCAGCTCCGATAGATTCGGTTTGCTTCGTTATTTGTGTCAGCAGTTAGAGTCAATTACATGAACCCAAACGAAAAAGAAAACAACTTCATACTACAAGGACACTTTTTATTATTAGTTATAAAACTGGCGTTAGCCGTTCCGGTAGCACGCTTGGCATCGCGCTGGCTTACAAGTCAGTGGGATGCGGGTTCGATTCCTGCTAACAACCCTGTCCTTGGCAGCAGAGGGTCTGCATCCTGCCGAACGGAAAAGCGGTGCGGCTACTACTGAGCGTCGGTCTATGACCGATGTGGCTCCGCCCAATAAATGGGTACAGGGGATTGAGATTGATATGATTATAACGTTAGTGCTCGTAATTTGCGTTCATGTCCGCGCATGCGCCTTTACACAAAAATTCACTTCAATAACTTATAAATTTGGAGCCATTAAAGATTATGTCTCCACTCATTTCTTCAGTATCTATTCACCAATTCTTATTGAAGACAGTTAAATGATCTAATTATAATTATTACGGAAGTTATGGGACAGACAATATATCAAATCGCAATCACAATTCGGTCAAACACTAAAATCGAAATTAAAAAAAAAAAACGATCGATTGCCCCTAATGCCATCTTGGTCCACAGTGTAATTTGTCTACGGGACAGAGTGATTGCCAGAACCTCGTATAGAGTAGTAGTAGTGGGAACTGGAGAAAATGATTGTAGTAGTGGATTTGAAAGTAATTAATTAATTAATGTGGACAATAAATATTTCGTAAAATGGAGAATTATTTCCAAAATATTATTCATCACACAATAAAGAAAATAACTCACCACTTCATTCATATTTATTTCCACAGCATACTGATTTTAATTTATGACTTCTTTGTCCTGCGATGACAATTAGTAAGCACAATTGATTACATCATGGTCGTGACAACACAACAAAACTAACTAACAAATAAAAGCAATCACCGCATATTTACATATTTGTATTACCACAATATTCACAAAAACAAAATGTACTGTAATAACACTACAAGTGTACATTCAGCACGCGTGGTGTAATCTCATCGGCATTGCATCACGATCCCGATGTCGGTGCTGGGGCTTTTCCATTTTTCCGAAGCATCCAGCGGTTGCAACTTGTTCCATTCTATTTACAGGGACGATATATATGAGGCAACAAAGCTATTCTACAGTGTCGTATAAATCAATTTTATGAACGACCGATAGGCACGGACATTGGGGAACGTTGGGGTTTTCGCCATTCCACATATAACACGAAATATAAACCACAGCACAACACATACACGAATGCTATGGAGACATATAACTACATAACTATTATTTATAAGGTATTATAGGATAGTTGAGATGTAAGGGAGAAAGTTAATATTAAAGATAGGAATAATAATAAGTGTTTTCTCATTAGCAGGAGTAAAGGTCCTAACTGATACTTTCTTTGTTTAAATCATGTATGTGGTCTGCCTAAACTTTGCTTTTTTATGAATTAAAAGTTTATACTATTACAAATTTCAAACATTTTTTAACACAATAAAATATAAATTAGAAATACATACAACCTGATGTATACATTTACCAACTTGGTTTAATACACTTCTAGCTTCCTGTTATCTTACCAATGACATGAACAATTTGGTAATGTTACCGCTACTCACTGCTTGAAATTGGAATATTATTGTTTATAAATAAAACCTATTTAATTTATTTAAGGCCGACCGCTTTTATTTAAAACATTTTATTAAATTTATTATGACATGAGAAATGGGTTAATAAATAGAAAAATATAAATTAAACTCTCTCTTCCTTTAAGTCAAAATCCTGTACATTTTACTTTGATGTTTGAAAGTGTTTAAAATGTCAGTAGTACAAAATTAATATTAAATTTAAATTAATTCTACATTTAAGAAATTTCAAAAACAACTTACTTGTCAATAATAAATCCAACTTAAAAATAATAATGCAATTAATGCCATATTAAACAA
>JAODIE010017681.1:125058-194083 GCA_027575565.1 Diploeciton nevermanni
AACAAAAAGTGCATAAATATTTATTGTGAAAACATGTTTGTAGATTACAACATATTAATATCAAAATCTACAGTTTTCATTCACATTAGTCCAACATCAACCACTTAATTTGAGCTGAAGAAACCATGCAGAGAGTATTTCTGTCCCACAAGTTGCAAACCAAGTTCAATTTTATGTTTCCGTGTTACCGACTTTTTTGGATAGTATTTACTGATTTTAAAGGTTTTTTATATTGCAGTTGACCTACCACGCTTAAGAAGAGTAACTTTTATTGTTCACTAACCGCAAACTTGGCATATACTAATTGTACACATTTAGTATAAGCAATTCAGTTGATTTAGAGTAACTTTCATATGTTACCGGTGACTTTACAATTGTATAATTAAATTAACATAACATCTACTATATTTGATGAGTAAAATATTATCAGATTTTGGATCTGAAGACATGCAATTCCAAAACGTTTTAGCCCCATTTTATCTTTATCATCTATTCACTCATTCCTGTGGTCTCTTCACTTCCCATTATTCTATTTTTCTGACATTCACTTCAACTATACGCATTTTCATTTTCCCATTTGGGTTCTTTTATGGCAACCACTTTACACTAACGAGCATGTTAAATCTATTTTATTATTAGGCTTCTTTCCATTTGTTTTCTGCAAGTCTTTCGCTATTTTCGTCTGTAATCTTTACAGTCATAGGCTTAGTCTTTAGAAATACTTTATGCTTGCTCAACTATTCTGTCTCGTTCTCCACTTCCAACATCTGATTTCCGAAGATTTTTCCTTTTGTCTACCAAATTCTTGCAAGAGTAAGTAAAAGACCAACAATTTTCTAGATAGTTGAGAAATAGTTCTCCATTTCATGGTTGTTTCATTCTTTGTGTTTCATTCATAATTGCATTACAATAGAACTACTATCTGCTATTTATTTTGTCTGTCTCCCTTTTAACAAAAGAGGTCCTAGTACAGTTCGGAGTATTTGATATCAAATGCACCGCTAGTTTTGTAACTGCCATGAAGGAGGGTAATTTAAAGGACACCCCATGTTCTATGATTACTCTTCAAATGCGGGCGATCGTCTTACTAAATAAGGAGGGTAAACAATGCAATTGCGCAGTTGTAAGTGCAGCAATCCTCAATACTATTGAGGACAAGGGGACAATGAAGTGCTTCTTTCAAACATAATTCATGTCCTAACGCAATTAATTGATTCTAGGGAGTGATGAGTCATCTAATAACAGTTTGTAGTTCTACATTACATAAAGATATATGAAGACAAAGAAACTAATTAAAATATAACCACAAAATAGCGCGACATTAATTCACATTCATTAATTCTACTCTTTAGACCAGGAGTCGGCAACCTTTTTCGAACGGCGGGTCATTTTGAAATACAAAAAATTGGCGCGGGCCGCACATTGTATCTCAAATAAATCAACAAAACAAATGAACATGCAAAGAAAACAATAATTTCAAAGCTATTTTGCACATTCTTGTCACCAGTCAATCCATGTTCACAGTATAAGATTGTTGTTTTGTCTTGTTATTATGTTGGTGCTTTGGCGAGCCGTACCAAGCTGCAAGCCGTAGGTTGCCGACCCCTTTGAAACATTAGTTGCAGTGCATAAATTTGTAATGCGTGATGTGATATACCAAAACCTGGCAAGTTGCTCAGTTTATTATCAAGACAACAAATTTCAACCTGCTAAGAAAACTCAAGCTTGCAACCTTCAGGCTAATCTAAAAAGCTGGATTTTAGTTTAAACACCTTGAAACATTTTTAAGAAATTAAAACCATACGATGATTTTTGTTGATGGCACAACAAAAAGATAAAAACACTCAAGCACAGTCTCAAATAGTTGCTTAAAGTCTAGGTGAACGTCGAGAAACTGGTGTGAAATCTCTACAGCAAGAGAACAGGTGCGGGTAGAGGACTCGGTAAAGTGAAGTGAGGATATACGTACGTTCACATGAATTTTAAATTATTTATAAAGAGCTTTGGAGTACGAACTGCTTTGGTAGGTTGGTTGTATCTTCTACCTAATGCGATGAAGCTTCGGCGCGCAGGTGGGCAAGGCCTGAATTCAGTTTATCGAAGGAGAAAAGTGTGTTCTGTTTGTTATGCAGGAGATGGAAGATATTCGGCAGAGTGCAATACTTTACGCTCTGAAAAAGTTATGCAAATTTCAATTGCAATTAGGGTAAAATTGTTATGCGGAGCGTTAAAGCGGAGAATGTTGGAGGAAAGAATAACAGTATACAATTTTAACCTAATTCATATAACAATGTTGTTTTTTATGTTAATAGAACTGCACTCTAACACCTACTAATATTTACTTGTTAAAACGTTGAAGGCATGTTGCCTTCTTTAGTGTGATTGATACCAAGTAACAAAAAGTAAGTATTATAGTGAAGATTCAGTTCAAGATACTGAAGAAGGCAACATGCCGAAAATGTTTTAACAAGTAAATATTAGTAGGTGTTAGAGTGCAGTTCTATTAACATAATGAATCTTAAATACTCGTAACCACACTCAACAATACTCTGAATGTTGTTTTTAGTAAAATATCGAAAAAGGAGAAACCAATTCATCACTGTACAATTACACATTCATAACGTGCCATTTCTTAGATGAGGAATGGTAAATTAAGTATGGCATCTGCGTCTCACCTAGGAGACCATGATAATAATAATAATTATATATTGTAAATTCAATTACATTCTTGTAACATAGAAATTGATACAGCAGTGAAGAAAAAAAAATAGAAAAAAAAAACTAGCTTTTATTTAAATGCGCTAAAAATAATAAAATAAATGCTAATAATAGTAAAATGAATGATGAGAAAATAGGCTAATGGGGAGTGAAGAGATAGATAAAGATGAAATGGAGTTAAAACGTTTTGGAATTGCATTTTGCAGATCCAAATTTGGCAAATTGTAATAATATTTTACCGTTAACATAGAAAAGTTACTCTAGATAAACTGAATTGTTTATACTGAATGTGTACATTTAGTATATGTCAAGTTTGCGGTTAGTGAACAATAAACTTTACTCTTGTTGAGCCTGGTAGGTTAGCTGCAATTTAAAAAAAACCTTGAAAGTCGGCAAATGCAATCCAAAAAAGTCGAAAACACGGAAGCATAAAATTGAACTTTGTTTGCAACTTGTGGGACTGAAAAATTCACTGCATACATTCCTCAGCTCGCATTAAATGGCTGATATTAAAATAATGTGGGTGAAAAGTAAGGAAATATCGGTTTGATGGCCAGTTTTTAAAATACACTAATCTAAAAATCAAAAACATGTTTATATGAGCTGTTTCCACATTAAATGCAACTTTTCAGAGTTTAATTTATTATTGATTATTAAGTTGTTTTTGTCGTTTCTTATGGGTAGAATTAATATAAACTTCATGTTAACTTTGTACTAATAACATTTTAAACACTTTCAAATATCAAAGTAAAATAAATATACATTATACGTATTAAATGTTTATTATTTTATACCTTTTGACATATGTAAATAAAAAAAACTTGCTTTCAAAAAATTAATGCATTTTTTTGTTATTTTTAGTAATCGCTACTTGTTTTTGTAATTTAAGCAACTTCTTTCATTTGATACCCATATTGTAGGAACTGGATCAGAATTAATTAGAACTCCACCTTAGATATTTCGCCATATTGGATTTTCAAAGGCATCAAATAACTCATGTATTGTCATCCAAACTATCGTGTATTCAACATTTCAGTTCAATTGGTTGAAGATATCTGATTCAAAATTGAGTTACAAGGATTCACCCGCGCACTACCTGCATATATACATTGAAGGTTAAATAACAGTTATTAGAAACTCTGCAGTTATATCGATAAATGTGAAACATTTCGATGAATTTTTAATGTTATAAATAAATCAAGACCTATTTATGTGTAAACATTGAGAATTGTATAAATTTGTCATATTTACTCTATCGTAACCAAGTTGCCAACACTTTATTTATGTTCATCTGTTTTGCTCAGTATTTTTGCAATTAATATTATCATGCTTAGAGGATGGAATTTGTCGCTAATTTCCAACCTACCGTTCTTAACGTCAACCGAAGAAACAACTCGTGTAAAGCTACTAATAATAGTAATTATTATTTTTGTTATTATTACTCATTTTTAAATATTATAAGCCCTTACATACAAAACGGGAGTAAGAATGGAGTGTTAAATATGGTGCTTGCTTCTCACCCAGGTGACCCGTGTTCAATTCCCGGTCGAGAGTAGTAGGTGAGAGACAGACAGGGCACTTTAAGGGGCTGATCACCCTAGTAAAGGATCTGATACTCAATAATAAAAATAATTGGGTGGCAATAATCTGCAGGACTGAAAAAGCCATAAAAAAAAGTTATAAAAGAATAATCTTAGAGTATTATTGAGTGTGGTTACAATCTGTTTTACCAGGTGATTAAAAGTAAGTGTTATAGTGAAGTTTTATCAACATAATGAAAAAGAATCTTAGCTAATGTCATTTAATATCACTCATAACTTACAGAATTGAATGTTTTTCCTACTTTCATCTCGGTATTCTTATAGGCATTTCAAAATGTAGAAATTATATCCTTTCAAAATGAGTTTAAAACAAATTTAATTTGATTTTTGATCCCATAATGCTCCACAAATATCCACATAAAAAATTCAGTAGTTGAGCGGAAATTAAACTGACAATTTAATGTTTTCCAATTCACTTGCAAATTGAAAAAAGGCACCATCATCTAAAATATATTATTTAGAACGTGCACACAGGTCTGATCATTAAAAAGTCATCATGATGTGTTTATCATCTACTCTCATAGCGCATTTTAAAATATTTCCACCATTTTAATGTCCTCTAAACTGCATCGTTTGCGTTGCACACTGAAATTGAATATTCCAGTAGCTGAGTATACATTATGATTATATAATATATTATCAAATGATGAATGGGAATGTATTCATAATTGCATTTTGTATGCACTGTATATACAAGCTAGATGTTCATTCATATTAGACGATCCTTTAATAAACCTTACAATCGAGCCTGTAGGTATACAGAGGTGGGTGGGTGTGCTTTAAGTAGTACAAACAAGCTTTACGAGTATTGTATAGGAGAGCGGAGAAGAACGCATTTTACGAGATTTTTATGACGTTCTTATATCATCATCATGCTTTACGAGTAGCATAAAGCTTCAACGATGAAATGAGCATTTCGTTTTCTCTATGCCCTTTGCATTGTTAATAATTTATGTTTAGTATTGAAAGAATGAAACAATTAATCACGATTTGAATAATCTTGTGAATTGTGAGATGAACTTTAGCAGTGACAGAAGTAGAAAAAGGTATTTTGATGAAATTATGATCAAGGTGGACTCATGGGTCAACTTGTATATTTAATGCTTGATATTGTACAAATTAGATAAATAAATAAGCTTTGTAATGATATAATAAGACGTGTAATCTACGACGTGTACGTAAGTACACGAGTATATGAGGTTTTATTCTTCGGTCAAAATAATAAACATTCTTCATACACAAACACTCAACTCTTCTCTTAATATAACTACGGGGCAATTTTTTGCGCCATCTTCATCTACATTAAATAAATTGCCTATCATATATCACACAAATATATCTATTTTCAAATATCACACTGATTCAAATTAGGCTATTTTTTCCTATATAACATTGTTAGTATCGGCAACCATCAGATCATTCGATAGTACAACATATTTCTTACATCTTTTTTAGTCTAATATCATTCTCATTACTTCTTCAAAAATAGTTTATATATTTGTCAATTTCAATAAATTATTATGCATACTCGTATTATGAATAAATTATTATCTTCTCTCACTTGGATGCTGCGATTGAATCCAAAAAACCAGTCAACTTTCAATATTCTATGATCATATTAGGTGTTCAAAAACATTCTATTACTTTTCCTCAAAAATGTTTTATTTTAAATCCTAGACTTTTAAATTTAATATTTCATCTGAACAATTGCACTCCATAAGAATTCAAATATAGGAGTTGTATGTAAATTTCAAGGCTGTATCATCCTTGATTTGGATTATGTACTGGTTGACTATAGTCAACCTAACTAGTAAACAATAATAAACATATTATTCTTCTTTTGCTAACCACTTAATTAAACATTCACACGCAGATAACAACATAGATACAACACTAACAATATTAAAAACAGATAAACCGTTTAATGAGCATACCCAGCCACACTTTGAGGCAATCTTCAAACCCTTAAGGATAATCTCATAATTCTCAAAATACCCGACCTCCACAAAAGAAACAACCGACCACTCTCAATAGAACTAATCCAAAAACTATGTAAATCGGAAACAATCATATATTTATTATTCTCATACTGAAGAAGGCAACATGCCGAAAACGTTGTACAAATCAATACTAAGTAAGTATTATAGTAAAAGTTTATCCACATAATAAACAATAATAGCAATACCAAGTCGAATGAATATCGCTGCCTGGCGTAACACATTTTGAAATTAGAGATTTCAAGAGTACAACTCCAGTAAAACTCAATAGTAATATCTATACCTTAACCTGAACGTTCACGCGTTCACCAATAACCTTACTATTAAATTTAATGCGTTCCCGACTATTCAAAGTGCAAATACTAGGAACGTCCATGTACGCCCGCTTCCACTCCAATCCGCAGGTGGTGATTTGCCGGAACTGCGGGAACAGAAAGAGAGCAAAAGTAAAACGACTGGTTGTTGAGATATATGAATGGAAATAGATTCCTGAAGCAATAAGTTTCCATGGGTACATTCACGTGGTGTTCCGGCAAATTGAATAGGTGCAAAATGGTGCGATTACAATATGCCAATGCGAGAATTCGCGCTTTTGCGTAAAATGCATATGTTACTAGCATGGATTTAGTGAATACCAGTCTTTTCATTGGGTAACCATAATAATCGAAATAGAAATACTAGCAATGAAACAGCATTTGAGAATAAATTTGAAACAAGTACCAATTTCATAAATAACTTTAGGTTATTACCTAGAATTTCATTAAACTCTAGATTTAATAGTAGGGGAAGAAATTCAATTACAAATTTATTTTTACTTAATATTGCATTGAGAAACATCCATTCATTTCGCTTATATGAGAAATAGAAACACGACTTGGAATAGCTTTCTCCATTCTCTTATCGTAGCTTTGCTTCAAGCATTCCATTGTCAAAAACCCAATCACAATTTCACTCCAATTGAACCTCACCTCTAATGCCTCATACCATTCAGGTCACATAACTATTGTGATAGATTCTAATACATTTCAATTCCAATAGAATTGCCAATTTTGGCTGAATTTGAAAATAGAAGGATTCTTCAGGCAGCCGGTCGAAAACTAGTTGAACCAACATAACCACCATGTCCGCTGATCCCACTAGTAGCAGCCTAGGCTACTTTGGCATTGAAGAGGATTTCTAAATCTGCTAAAGTCGACCAAACGAGGTTACGCAATCGTGATTTATTCGACCACTAGAAACGTAGGACGACGTGCTGCATAATGTGAACAGTGTCGCAGTATGTAATCTGACCGCTATTTCCAAAGCACTCAAGGTATTTTACACAGACCTTACAAGTGTGGTTGTGAGTGAAAAGCGAAAAAAAGATGAAAAAGCACTTGGGGCATACAGGTTATGAGTTTTTACTTTTTGGTGTTCCCATTGATTTCATTGATCGGAGCTTTGCTGACACTGATATATTTTAAACTATGCTAGGATTTTAATAAGAGTAATAAAGGAACATTGTATTAAGCAACAGAACTGTAGGCAATAAAAGTCAGGTAGATTTTGAAATATTATTCAATGCATAAAAAACAGGAAATTTTGATATTGGGTTTGCAAAGCATAAATTTTAGAAAAAGTTAGTTGATATTATTTATATTGGGCAATTCTAGTAAATTAAACTTAAACGCTTCAAAAAGCTTATGAGTAAGACATAAAGCTTTGTAAGAACCATTTGTTTCAATTTTTAAAAACTGCATTGCACATTACTCTTCCTAAAAAATCTACAGATTACTTTTAAATATTTCCTTCATCCTTTGGTTTCTCTTAAATTGAAAACATATATCATCCAACAATCTCAGTTAGCAATACATTTCACCCATAAAAAGCTTTCAAACTTTTTAGAGATATTCATTTTAATTTTGAATGAATTCAAATTATTGATCAATACTACACAGCTAAAATACAAATTAGTAAAACATTTGCTTCTTACAAAAGATACTACTTACTTGTGCCCGGTTCGAGCCTGATTTTGCTTCAGTTGAGATTCGATCGGGTCTTGACAGCAAGGTTTACTAGGATTATCAGCAGTTGTTGAGACTGAAATCAATGGAAGTGCATGCTACATTGGACATATCCCCAGCAGAATTTTAACCCGTGTCCCTCGAATATGCTCCTCGCTGTCACTGCTACACTCAGACTCAGCTTACCAACTGAGCTACGAAGCACAAGAGTCTTTTTATAAGTGCAACTTTTCTTAATTTTTAATATTTATTTTAGATAGATAATAAAATTATTAAATAATTATGGCTTGATTTTTTTATAACTTAATTGTTTTAGTAAAATTATCAATTTAGAAGTTGACTATTCAGTATTATTTTACTATAGGCAGAAAGCAATTACCACCAAATAAAATCAACAATGCGGAATATATTCCAACATGTAACAAAATATTCAAAGCGTTAACGTTTAACGCTTGTTTGCACCAACACAGTCTACTCTGCAAACAGCACACGATGCAAGTATTTAGGATAATAACAGGACTATGGTTTACTGGTTCCTAGGAGGTTTACGGCACATTCGCCACCTGGAAACCGCAATTGTTCACGCAAATATTTAGCGAGAGTATAGCGACTGCCGAGGGGATAGATTAAGATTAGCTAGCTCGCAATCCGACCAACAGGCAGCCAACGAGGAAAATGCGCCGCCTGCATGCAAAAAATACCACATTGGGTAATAAATAATAGTGAAAAACACTAGTAATTGTTTCAGACACTGTTAATCATTTTTATAGTTAAGCTAAATATAGGTCATAACGATTTAAATATTTTTAATAGTTTTTTGCTACTATATTGATCATACTATACTTGTATTTTCTACATTCGCATGTAGAATCACTCACTTTGCAAATTCTAATTTCCTTCTTAATCGATTTCAATCTACCATTCCCCCATTTACTTCTCTTTTCCTGCACCCAGCGTGCCACGAGCACGAAATTACGTTTAATTGAAAATTTCTTGTCCAATTTGTTTGGCAATTATGCAATTTCATACTAATTGCATCGGAAGCTCTATTTTTAGTCAATGAACATTGAATTTAATGAAAACCACTAATAGAATACCACCACATCGCAATTTCTTCCATTGCTCCCAGCGTATCCGCCATGTTGATTGATAGTGAAATTTTTTTTTTTTTTATACGTCAGGTGATGAAGGATCTTATCGACCAGAAGAGTTCGTCTTACAGCAACAATGGGTCACGCTGACGGCGAGTATGTGGCCTAAACCAACGCCTGCATCGGCACCACGTGGCGGCTGGCGTGTTCCGAGCGATAGGTTGCCTCTATTGGCGGCCGTCTTCTGTGGCGCCGCGTTTGTTGTCTGTCTTATCTTTGCCTTTGTTATCTATCGTTGTTGCATCATGCCCCGCAAGGAAAAACACTTCTGTGAGTATAATGAATAACCAATATATTTACTTAATTATAATACTGTTTGTAACCATTAAACCAACAACAAGTATTCTTTAAAACTTATTAATCTATAAGAACTTGGCTACGGAATAACTTTATACTAATTCTGTATCTTCTTCGAAGTTTGTGTAGACTGGTTAAGTTGTTACAAAGTTGGCGCAGCATTCGCAATGCGCACGGCCGAAAGTAGAGAAAAGGGTTTGCATGGCATGCATTCAAAGTTATCTAATGGAAAACAAGATTTAATTAAAATTTAAAAGCGCCCAACAAAAACCTGATACGCGCTGGTTAACCAAATAAATTTCTTTGCTTGTCTTAACAATAGAATTATATCAAATTAAATGATAAACCAACTAAATTAAACCTCCAGTGAAATCAAAATTTAACGGCATTTTCTGGAATTAGCTACAAAATTGCCTAATTTCCTCTAATAAACCCAGCTTACCTAGTAGTAATTTCAAGCACAAGGAGGCCCAACACTGTAATTACTATTTTGATGGCACAACTTTTCTAATTTGCCCATTTCAATTCAATTTGATCCCTTCATAACCCAGGCGCTACAAGTTTCTCTACAATCTATTGCCTCTCAGCTCTAAAATGTGATTTAATTAAGTTAGCAATTCGTTTCTAATGTTTCTGTATTTTTCATAGGTAGTCGCGTAAAAGACACGACCCACAGCTCCACAATTCCAGACCCTCGATCGTATCCCAGTCAATCCGCAGTTTATGCAGAGCCTAAACCAGGTTTGAACTGGGGATACTCCAATCGGATTGTGACCCCATCTCCATCTGCCACTTCCCATTGGTATCCAAGTTCGACCAATCTAAAATGCACGCATTGTCCTGGGATATGTCCACCTGCAGTACCAGTACCAAGAAGCAGCAGTGTGCCTAGCGCTAATTTAACAGAAGAACGACGTGGTGAATCAGAGTATACAAACACAGGTAATGGTACATCTAGCCATGGGAGAAGGAAGCAAAGACCCTTAAGTCAACCGATCGCTTATGTGGTCAGTAATGTAGCAAACCATGGAAAGCAGATGCCAATGCCGGAGATTTTCGAGTTTTCACCCCAAGGACAATATGCATCAAGCAGCAGTAAGAATACAACTTATATTTTGCTTTCCACGATCTATTGAAGGTACAATCAATCATATTTTGTAGTTTTAGATGAAGTGGGTGGAAAAGATGATGAGTCATCTTCCACTGCGATGAAAACCAGAAGTCTTCCGGCCTGGGTACGATCTAGACCAAGGCCATTGTCAACAGAAGATGACTTGAACGATTTATATGCCAAAGTAAGCTAAGTGTAGGCTGTAGAACAGAAAATATGATTTTCATTTATTTCTAGGTCAACTTTAGTAAAAAACGAAAAAATCGAATGCGAAATGACGAAGCCGCCATTATTGCGCTCAGCAAATCCCAATATTTGCACAAAGACACCGATGCACTCGTTGATAACGAAGCAGTAATTGTTTACGACGAACGAACAGCCTTATAAACGTAAATAAAGCCAAAAGTACGAACGAAATGCGAATAGTGTTCGAACAAATAAATGCAAGTTCAGCACTAATGAGCGCTGCAATTTATAAACATTTTGATGTTTGATGGTACAACTCTACAATACTGACTAATCTTTAAGTAAAATTTTGTATTAAACTTAAATCATTAGATTGCGAAGAGTTTAATCATGAAGGCAGATAATATCACTTAGCATATCTTTCTATAGATATTTTTAAAACAATTTAAACTTAAGTGAATCTCAAAGTAAATTGACTTGAAAGACTTGCATACCGACAAATAAGAATATTTATAACATATTTATAAGTAACAATCGAATTTGTCGGACGAACCTAATAGTGTTAGCAACACATCACACTGATATCATGTAGAGAGAATTCACATAGGTATTGATATTTTCTTGCATAGATAGTGAAGACCCTTGATTGTGTTTTGGATTATTACCCCAACTTGAAATTAATTCCAAAGTGTACGAATTCTTAGAAAACTAGATTATTTTTTGATAACTTGTTCACCTTCACTGACAGAACGCGTAGATTTTTCCTTTACTCTATTTATATATAGTGTTTATATATGGTACATGTTTATAGCGAAGTCTAAACCCAAAATTCTGTGATAATTATTTACATATTTCCAAGAATAGCGTTGGCACTTCGCAAGAATATATGCACAAATACATAACACCCTGATATAGCGATAATCAACCTTCACATATTATTAATACTGCAAACAATGAAACGCGAAATACGTGAAAAGTATGATATCAAAAGACTGCCGAACTAAACTAAACAATAAGATTGCTTGCGCGCATAATCATTCGGATATCAAAATTGATTTATTATAAAACTTGTCATTCCTCATTTCCAAATGCTTTCACCGCATGTCATAGCTTTACATAGGTCATCACTCAATTGTATCCGCAAACATTACAAAATGTGCACCTCCCCATCATCATAATCTGACTAATAAAAGAATGGCAGTAAAGTGAATGTCATTCAATAGAAAACGCCTCCGTTTGTATTTATAAATACATATGCTTTATTTGTGGTGATTGTACAAAAACGATTTTCTTACTGTACAAAACAGTTACGCATAGAGTACGATCGAAAATAACTATCAGAAGTGACTTATATTTGTAACTGCTTGAGTTCCTTCAGCAAGTCAGCTTCTCCCTTGATTTTTGCAATTTGGTTTACTTCCAGTAATTTCCCAGCTGCTTGTTCCACTTTTAATTTTCCGATTGCATCCAATTTCTGTAAAACGAAATAATGATAAAATGAATTACACTGTCGTGATTTCCATTTCCCGACAAAAACGCCCAATACAAATCAAAAACAACAAGTATGATAAGGAGGCGAATGGGCAATGTAAAAGGTTGGGTGCACCTTTCGGTCCAGTCATTACCTTTTTAATATTCTTGATTTTTTTATCCTTTTCTACATCACCTGTCAACACCACCTGTACACTACTGATCACAGCTACCGCTTTGATCTCAACGTTCTCATCGTCCTTCTCGTCCACCTTACGAGCCTTCTTAGCTTCGCGTTTCTTTCTCTGGCGCAGAGACTTCTTCGAGACTGTTGTTTCCTGGGTTGTTTGTGATGGCTCATAATCATCGTGTAAATTAAAGACAACAGTTGGGCGATTCCTGGCAGAAGGTGGCCTGTAGGCCTGTGCAGATGCTTGCACTTTCTTGGTAGCTATACTTTCCACCTTATCGTTGGAAATCATAGGATCCTTAAACTTATTCTTGTCGTACTTCATCCATGTCACTTCGTACAGCTCCTCTACCTCTTTCTCGTGCACCAAAGCACCGCTGTAATGCCACACCTTATACCCGTTCCCAATTCGGAGACGAGGAGTTGTGGTGGCAGTTAAGAAATAGATCCCATCCGGAGACCACGCCAGGTGAGTGGTATCCGACGCATCGCAGGTGCCGATTTGCTTCCTTTTGACAATATCCCATGTCTCAACATTTCCCCTTAAGTTACCAAAACCTCCAAGAAGTAAAATATTTCCTTGAGGATTATAATAAATTGCATTACGTGGACCAGTCCCCAATTCGAAAATGACTTCACACTTTAGATTGAATATACTTGCTTTGGCCGGCATGAAACCGTACACAACGCAGAATTCTTGGCCTTTGGGAGACCATTTTACCGCATAGATTGAACCCTCTTTCGCAAGAGTTATCACGTTTGTAGCACCGTTAATTTCAATAAAATGCAAGCTTTGTTTGCCGTAGTATGACTTTCCTGTCTTGTCTTGCTCAGTTGTAGTTAAGAGAATACAATGAGTGGCTTTGCTGTTCCAAAAGTACTCAACGGTGTCGGCGTTAAAGAAAGTTTTGCAAGCAAGAGCTTGTTGAGCTTCAAACTTGGGATATGCAAAAAGACGGGCTAATGCATGTTGTCCTTTACCTCCTGGCATATGGCAGATAATATGATGGGCATTCTGAATGCTGGCAAGACTGTATGATGACACTTTGGAGCAGTTAATTCGATGAACAATTTTCTCAAAATTGCAATCTTCATAGAAAATAACGTCGTTGTTCTGCAGTTTGGAGAAGATTTTCTCATCATCTGACCACTTTGGTTCCCTGTTCAAAAAACATGTATACTATTTATACACATAATACATCAAAAATCGAATTTAAAAACAGAGTGCAGAAAATGTAGACTTTTTGTTCTCCACATAAGCAAATTAGTAATAGATATTATTAATTTTCACAACACAGAAATTGACATACCAGTTCAATTGAGATTTATGCATAAACCCCTTAACTAATTCTCCAGTCTCACATTTATACAAATGTAAATTAGCACTTCCTTGTGGCTTATCCTTGGATATCTCATAAGGTTCCCAGGTCATCAGATACCTACCAAGAGGAGAGAACACCAAGAAGTATGCCTTCATGCCTTCAATGCTTGCAACTTCAGCCCATGTGTCTGTCTTCACCAGCTTCAAAGTTTGTCCATATGCATAAGCAAAATATTCCCCATTAGGTGAGAAGCTTATTGCTCGGCATGACTTTGTTTCAACAGGGGCAAACTGCTCAACAGTTCCAAAAGCTGGTGGACCTCGTGCTATATGCACACCAGTCGATCCTCGCACTGTAACAATTTGCGACTTATAACCTTAACCTAGATCCTGAAAAGAGACTATAAATACGAAAAATACTCACCGGCGAAAGGAATTGAAGTTGCCATTGCTGAGGTTGGGTAGACGCAGGTACACGTGTCAAAAAAACATATTTGCAGATCGCACTGATGGAAAATGGGGTGCCTAATCAGTGACTGTAAACAATTTATTAAAGAATTAGAATTAATAAATGTTACGTATATATCTACCTGCAACAAAGCGCTGAAATTTCGGGATTGGGAGCACTGCCCAATCCCAGCCGATGTTTTGAGCGTTCAGCTGTGCGATAATACTTCAGAACGAGGTCATAGCGACGATAGAGTTAACGATAGCAACCAATAAAATATATTTAAGAGTTGGCGTAGTAGTAAGTATACTTACGTAATTTTAAACTTCAAAAATTATGTACTTTATTAAAATATTATTTATATAATTCTAGATATGTACTTTTGAAAATATAATTTGACACAAAACTGACCTCTGGGGAGGGAGTAAAGAAACTTTTTACTAAACACATTGCAATAACCTAAAATATCCACGCATTTATAAATTTTCTGAGAAGGGAAGTTGTTTTCTTCGTGAAAAGAAAGATTTGCCGTAAATCAAGACTGTGCGACCAGATATAAGAGGTAAGATTTATATTTGTTTCATTCGGTATCGGTTTGAACACGAACTTACTTTAATACATTGTATTTGATATTGCATATAAATTACTATGGATTTAAAAACCAAAATAATTGTGAATAATATGCTGAACTAATATTCTTTATACAAGTTTAGAAATCCTTTTTGTTGTGTTTTAAATTGTTTTCTTTTTTTTTTTTTTTACTTGCAGGCTAATATTGTACTTTATAATGAGCTCGCAACGCGGAAATGTTTCTCGTAACCGTCCGCAGAAACATAAAAATCGTACTGCATTCAAGAATGACCTTCACGACAAAAGCAATAAGATTAAAATGATTAACAGCATTCAAGTTGGAGATGTATGCGCCCGCTGCAAAGATATTATAGATTGGAAAATCAAGTACAAGAAATATAAACCACTCACACAGCCAAAATCATGTGTGAAGTGCTCCCAAAAGGCAGTGAAGAAAGCATATAATGTAATCTGTGCTGAATGTGTGAAGACGTTTAAAGTTTGTGCGAAATGTCTCGAATCGAAAGAACTCATTCCGGCTGCACCAGATAAACAGGAGCAATTGTACCTAGATGCTGAAATGAAAGCACTCTTGCAGTCTTTGCCAGAGAGGAAAAGAAGAACTTTTCTTAGATATTTGAATAAGAAGCAGGAACTAGACAGTGAAAATTCTCAACCAAAAGGGGAACAAAAGCTTGATTTACTGGATAGATTGAATAAACTGAAGTTGGGAGCCAGTGAAAATGATGAAGATGATGACAATATTTTTGGTAGTGATTTTGATGATGATTATGCAGAAAATAGTGAAGCAGATAGTGATTCTCTGGAAGGAGAGAAATAATTGTTATTTGTAAATAAAACTAGTAAATTTTATTAATTTTTATTCTAATCAGTAATTGCAATATTAATAACAAACCGGCCTTTAATATTTAGTGCACACTGTTGTAGCAATTAGTAAGGAATCCGTACTGTAGCAGAAACACCGGAGCATATATTTGGGAGACACAGGTTCGAATCCTGCTGATTGAAGATTAATCTTCTTGACATTTTTTGTTATCAATTAAAAAATTGAAGATATAAGCAAAAATTCTAAAATTAGAGTATTATTGAGTGTGGTTATGAAATTTATTTTCTTTATATTGATAAAACTTTACTACTTAACACTTACTTATAGTCACTTGGTATAACGTTTTCGACATGTTGCCTTCTTCAGTATATCTACAGGTCTGCTGTAATCCAGTAAAAGTACAAAATAGTCGCATACTCGCCATCTGTTTATGTTTAGCAATTAGTTTCGGAATATGTAGAGATGTTTTAACTAAGACTAAACTTTATTTCTTACATTTTGTTGTGCTTCTAATAATTTTGACATCAATAGCACTTTTGTGTGTAGTGGCAACGCAAATTAAATTCTTTAGATTTGCATTTAGATTCTTTGCAAATCAAGCTTACGGCTTTATTGTAATTTATATGAAAAAAATAATTAAATTCCCGATTTTCTTCATTAATTTTTCATTTAAACTTTATTCTTTCACCAATAAAATATAATTATTCTACAAGTAACATAATATGCATTTCTCATTATCTATTGTAATTATTGTAAATATGAGAGACAGGGGCGGCGCAATCAAGTAAACAACTAACTACTTTTGCACTTCCAAAGGCCTATGACAGAGTGACCTTCGAATGAGTGAAGATTTTTCAGAATTTTAGATGCTCAGCACACAGGGTGGAGTGTAACGATTAAGTCAATAACACAAATTCGGTACTCTCTGAATTAATGGATCATGCCTAGCGTTCGTTCACACGCGCTGGCGCAATCAGCAAAATTGTCGGACTCAACAAAACAGATGAAAAGATGAAGAAAACAATCATTTGTAATCTAACTCACACATATTTGTCAGCAAAAACGGCACACTCACGCTATAAGTTTGTTGTTTTTTCTTAAATTACGTTAGTGCTTTTGGTGAGCCGCACAAAAACTTGCTGCAGATTGCCGATCCGTACACTAAATGACTTCAAGCAGAATTGAATTTAAAATAATTTCATAGTGAATGCGGCACCCTAAATAAATTTAGTTTCTGAATGATATTTTTCGAATATGTACATTAATTTGTAATTTGCATTGTAATTTTCTTTGCTTTGATGCTAAACGTAATATTTTCTCTTCTTACTTCTCCAATTTGCAAGATTATAACAATGAATTAATTATATTTCACACAATTGCAACTAAATTTCATTCTGTTGGAGCTGACAACTAAAATTAGCTTGAGAACCTATTAAGCATTGCGATACGCTCAGAAGACAATGATTCATTTCATTGCAGAGGAACAATTACGGTAGTTTTTTAAATGAAGGAAAATAAAATACTAGGCTTCTAAGTTACTAGGAAATGATTACAATAAGAATGTAATATAACAATTTGCGATAGATGCAAGCGCGAGTTTGGAGAATGAGAAAGAAAGTTATGTGAATCCAGCTTGCTTGGGAACTGGGCGCGAGCATAAATTGCAACAACATTGAGAAAGAAAAGCATAACACTTTACAATAGTACAATGGCTTGTGCGCGAAGTAATTTCATCTTGATAATGCAGCTTCCAGAAGATTAGTGATGTATTATAATCAACAGATCGTGTGCAATCTACATTGTAAAATGGAGAAAATTTCGCCGTGATTGTTAAAGGTGATAA
Organism: Diploeciton nevermanni; assembly: GCA_027575565.1. Lineage (NCBI taxonomy): Eukaryota > Metazoa > Arthropoda > Insecta > Coleoptera > Staphylinidae > Diploeciton > Diploeciton nevermanni. The sequence goes on from JAODIE010017681.1 coordinate 142,812, forward strand.
GTCAGTTAGCATGGTCTTATTATGAAAGAATTTGAAATGATAAAGTGTCAATTTGAGCCTAAACGCATTGTAAAAGTTATGTACTACTATGCTACTATGTAGTCGGAAGTACATATTCGTTCTCATCGACTTAATCGTGATACGACAGATCCAACGATGTAACAATGTCGACGAGTCTCTTTATTCGTGTGTAATTGATTATGTATGAAACGAATACCAACAAGAAATAATACACACATAAATATTTTTGATGACTCCAGCAAGCGGTCTGTGTGATCTTTAGGGCAACGTTTCTGCAAATCTGTAAAACGCAGGATTGAGCTAAATAAATTAAGAAAGGTTTACTTCATAACGGAAATGTAAAAATGATCGCAATATAATCAAAATTGTGAAAGCTTACAACACCAATTGTTTTAAAATAGAGTGAAGTTGTATATCTCTGAAGGAAATACGTTTTTAGGATCGCAGAGGTTATAAAAAATATTGGGTACATCATTAAGCATTTGCAGATTTAATAGAGTTTATATTTCATTTCAAAGTTCTGTTTCTCATTCTTGAACATTTGTTCATTATTGCATTTTCAGCAAGTTCTCTTCGCAATGCTTTCAACATTCGACACTCGCCTACTTCCAAATGACCAAACGTCAGCCACATACAGACATGGTGGTGTCGGTAAAAGCTTTAAATCTTTCTTCTTTAAACGACGCTAATAAAACCAAAGAGATGACATCCCGCAGGTTAGAAAAGTCCGGTTATTTTTGGGTTTTCCACAGACTGCTGGGTTCTTCCAACCAGGCGCTTCTACAACCAACAAACACAGGTACTGACATCAAAATAAAATGAACCACATGATGTACCAAGATGGATGGATAAAGTTGACATGATGACAACTTGAGATGATGACATGCTCAATGCAGGCATATACTATTATTTGCTTACAGGCTTCAATTTGCATTAGTGAGGTTGAAAAGGGAAAACATAAGAAACTCGTTTAGGATGGCAATATATAATTAGAGAAGAACAGATTGATAACATCTGTTGAATGGGTTAGTTTCGGTAGGTTTGTTCTGAATCATTCAAAGTGCGGTGATTTGACACATTCAATGTATTTATTAATTGTATAAAATATATCAAATGCATTCAAAGCATTACATTGATTTTTCCCAGGAACCATTTAGGCTCAAACCCGCTCAAAGTAGAAAGTAACAACTTTAGTGCTGATTTTGAGTGATCCATTTTCATGGCTCCGCAATTCAACGCGAATATAAATTAAACCCGCTATCTTCGTGGATCACTCAAAACCAGCACCAAAGTTATAACTTTTCTTTTGTAGACCGATTTTCTATTTTTTCCCGGTTAAGGTTGCACCACTTTTGGGGATTACTTAAAACAAATGTAATCAGATGAATCCTGATTATTGTATCAATGCAAATACGGTAAGAGTGCTGTATCATCAATATAAAAGAGATATAATAAATAAATTAGACTATTTGAATATAATTCTTTCATGATGTAAACTATCAGTGTATTACAATAGTTTTCTGAAATTCTATTCGTCGCAATTGTTCTTGATATTAAACAATTTATTAAAATACTATCAATTGAAAGTCGATTTTCTTATGCACTTGAAACAATTAAACTCTCCTTAGATGAAGCTCATAAAATTGAATTATATATCTCGGTTGTTTTATTCTTCCAAACCTGTGGACTACACCGTGATAACCTCCAAATATAGGTATTTCACTCGGTGTCTATTTGCGCAAATACTCATTGATCTATATATAAAAATTACAATCAACAAGTGGCTACACCATGATGGTCTCATCTACTAGCCACCTCTACTACTTGGGAGTTTGCGCAGTCACTTCGACACTGCAACATCATTCTCTAATTTACTTCATAAAAATCTAATGAGTGACAATAAAAATTATAACAATAAACCTCAGCAATTGCACATTATTCATTTTATTTTCTACTTTCATTATTAACAATTACGAACATGGTTACCGCAATGAGTCACATCTTTGACATTTGTTTCATGTCTGCAGTGAGGCAACAAAGATGAGAAAACCGTGATGGTTAGATTGCAATAAAGTTTTGGCGTAATGAAGTCAGAAATCTGGATGGCGTGTGAACCGGACTTGATCTGCGCATGGTAGATGAACATGCTGAAATTATTCCATTAATTCTATTAAACTATTGAGTTGAGACATTGAGTGTTCATTGAGATAAAGATGCGTAATGTGTGTTGCATGATGCACTCTAGGAGATTCGTTTCTGTAATTTACAATATTTAGATTGCCATTATTTCGTAGTTTGGTTTATATTAATTAAGAAATAGAACATTTTATTTTATTCCTTGCAATTTAATGCTAATGTTAACTATTGGTTGGAGTATTATATAATTGTAATCAAGAAACAGAAAGTAGAAAATGATGTATTTAGCATTCATCTATGTTTTCTCGCGCAATTATCTTTTCGTACATGCCTTGGTAGAGAAATGTATAGACAATCTAACGATGTATCTAGGCATTTTTCTAGCATTACTTCTTTTCCAACTGGGTTTATTTTTCATGGCTTTTCATTATTAATGTAATAATGTAATTAAGAATGTATTGAATATTCGACCAAAGCAAAACTCTAAATAATAAACAAACCCAAAAACTAATAAATTAATCGACTTCAAATTTGCAAAACTTAATTTGTTTCATCATTACAAAACTACTCCAATTACTAGTCGTTCGTATGTCTAACAGAAATAAACATTTAGTTTTTCCACTCAATATGGAATCAGTAAAAATTCCGAGAACCATAAAAATATTGGCAGAAGCATTCCAAAAATAAGATAAGGAAACAGAACTCGAAATTAATCGTATTGTTAACTTCTGGTTATATCGAGATATGAATTTATTCTTCTAATCAATAGATAAAGAAACGCATACATGCTAAGCCTTAAATTTGAAAAAGCCATCGAGTGTCTATGTATCTGTCAGACAAGTGATAAATAGTAATGAGACATGAGACAGTAACAAACACAATCGGAGTCCAGACTGATAGATTGTAAAATCAGTTTCCACTGTTTAGATCAGTCCAATGTTAGACAGTTTAAACATTGAAATCAAGCAAACAGTTGCTGACAAATAGTATTGTTTATTGTATTTTGTTAAGTTTGTTAAACTAGGGACTAGAAATGTTGTTTTAGATTAATTTAAAATTGCTTGACTTTATAATTTCTACTGTGAAACACTTTAGAATATAATATGGCAACTCTTAGTAGAGCTCATTAAATAAATGCAGAAATATTATTTCATTGTGTGATATATCAATTAACAATAAATGAACCCATAAAATACTAAATTAACATAAATACTAAACAGCAAGTTATATCGTTGAAAATAACATCATCATATATATAGTATTTACTTAAACTTATTGTTGATTTCGAAGAATGCAATAAGCCGAAAACGTTATAGCAAGAACATTATGAACATCATACAACATCATGGGAGCCACATTATTTTGCCGCTGCCCCTTGTTAATTAATTGCATTTACCTATGCTGATATGCTGCATTTTTATACCCGACGTAGTAGTTTATTTATTTATTTCGGAGTGAGCATAAAGCTACGCATGCTTTGCTGCTACAGTCACCTTACCAGCGACGTAATAGTTCAAAATAAAATAATTTGGTTTTATTTTTATTTCAACTTCCAACGGCGATAGAATAGAAAGCATAGACAGCAACAAAAACAACACTAACCTCTCTAGAGCAGAGCAGTAGGCTTTTTGTAAACAAAATCAATGAAATACTACCTTTGATTTGCTAATATTCATTTGCAATTATGAACTAATGAGTCAGTTGCACACCTCGTGAAACCTCTCCACCACCAGTACCAACAATTGCTCATGCTCACTGTTCCGCTCACTCCATGCCGGCAACTCGCGCCTCGTAAATATTCCCACTCCAGTCAGTTGACGTTGGTGCGCCTTGCGGGCGAGTCGTGCGTGTTTCTTGCGATTACAACGTGCGCAACTTGCGCGTAGTGTTTACCGTGCTACTAATTTTCACACCGCGTGATTTTAATACTCTCGTAAACGGGATACACCAATATAATACTGATAATAAATAGTTGTCGGACATTCATCGCTTCTGGAAAACAGCGATACTTTATTGACTTTCGGGAATCGCCGACCGTAGTGGAAATTCCGTCTGGTTTCAATTAAGGATTACAACCACTTGTTTGCTCAGTGAGAGAGCGAATAAGTGCAATAATTTACTACAGTCGACTAGGATAAATCATCTATCAAGGTATGTAATGCTGTTTTAATGCTGCTTAGGAGCGAACGATGACGTAAATTTTCGTGGAATATTGATTGGATTAGATTGTTTCAATTGAACAATAAATAAATTTGTTTATGGCTCCACGGTACGGCGAGGGTATTACAAAGCAGGAGTTCAAATGCGTAGTAGTTATAAATAGTGTTTAAATATGAGAAATTGAATTTCATTACAATGAAATAATGTTACCTTCAGTTGTTGTAGAATAATACACAACGAATACAGGTGATATAAGGTGAAATTTAATTCAATTGAAGCTTTTGTGCACTCAAATATTGTTCTCGAGGCAAGCAAATTACCAGTGATTTCCCAACTAAATTTATCTAACCATTGGCAAATATCTCATTTGCTACCAAGTTACACAGAACATAAATTCTTGTAGGGAATATGCGAAACGTGGAAATTCCATGGGTTAATTAGTGAATGTAATCTGAATTGTTGCAAGTGTTATTTAATTGACAAATTTCAGATTTGCCTACTTATTCACTTGTCATAATAGAATTAACCTGAGGAAATTTATTTTGGATTTCGTCCGAATCTTTACTAGATCCGATTTCGACTTTAATTGTAATTTAATCATAGCATTATCGGTTCATCAACAGCAACTACTTATTGCCACATTGCCATTTATTCGTTTTAATTTAGTGCTAAAGTTCTGCAGTGAAATGGATTAAATCGATAGTAAGTGAAGTTGGGAAACGTGAAAATTGTCATTTTAATTGAGTAAATACATTTTGTACTTGCGAATAATTCTCTGGCATCTCTTATTATTTTTACGCATGTTTAAGCAATTCTTTATAATTTACCACGATACAAATCTTACTTAATTTCTTACATAAACATCATTAGCAAAACAGAATTAAACAAAACTCAATCAACTTATTGTTTAAACTGCGAAATAAATAAGTTTATTTCTTAGTACTTGGATATGGAATAAAAAGTACGCGTTAAAAAGTGCTGATTTGTAAAAGATGAAAGGCAGTGAGTTGTAAGCAATAATTATAAAACGATTAAAACTTCTGCACCTTTTTCTACTAATGCGTTAATTGGAACAGGTTTAGTTCTCTTTACCACTTTTGTCATCGAAAGAATTTGCGTTTATTTTAATGGGAAAGTTATCATTTTATAACATACTTCGTACTGGCTTTATTTACTGTTTTCTACAAACTTCTAAATAACGCCATTATTATATATATAAAAAAAAAACAAGTTGTAACTAAATTCGGATTGCAATATAAAATTTCAGCGAAAAATTCTTAATTTAATGGCAATTAAAATTAATGACCATATTTTATGATAGTAATTTATTGACCTTCAAGAAAGTTTTGTTAGTTGTTAGTAACTTTGTTCGTCGTTGACAACAAGACGTGAATTTGGTGCGAAATATTTAAAGTTGAATTAAAAATCAATCGTCGCATTAAAACCAAAACTATAAAAACCACCGCATTTATATACTACTTTATGTAATCAAGTATTATTATTATCATGTATGGCGAAATCATTGATGGCCTAGCATCTTTATCTTTATTTGTTGAGCATATGCATTATAATTACAATTAATACCCTTGTCTCTTTTAATTGAAAAATTACAATTTTAGTCTTTTGATAACATGAAAATTGACATTTCTTTACGGCTATTCTTAAGTGCCTTCGAAGGAATTATATTTGTGACAGAAACTTGCATTCGTCCTTGCAAATGTATAGTCAACTCGCTCCATGAACGTCAGAATAAGTTGGGATAGTCATTCTTGCACTTTAACTATGGTGAGGACTTATAGAGGTGACGTGAATGGTGTGAGCATCGTCTTTGAATATTGTAGCTATGTCTACGCGGAAATGCGAACAACAATCTAGTTGATTGTGTTCAAAGCACGAGGTACGCGTATGACATTCCCGTAGAATACGCTTCTGGCATATCTTGAGGTTGGTAGGTATTCGTTAACATCAAGTGCGACAAACAGGATGTATTCAACATGATGATGCTGTTATTAATGAATTTCTAAATAGTTGTCGGCCTAGGGGCAATTTTTCTGTGTTTGTAATCTAGTGACTTCTCTTGCTTTCTTTTGGTAGATCAGTTTATATTAATTACTAATCGAACGCGCTTACTCTTATTCCGATCTCACTACAGTTAACAGCATCCACCAATTGTTACTTGTAGAAATTCTATTTACAACAGTTTTATTATGCTTTAGTTTATGTATCCGTTTAGTAATACCATTCACGTGCTGCCAATTTCTCCCATACTCCATTCCAAGTAATAGCGGATTGTCTGGTCATTCAAAATTAATTAATTAATTGTGTGTTACTTTCAGCATTCGTAATTATCATAGTACACACCTATACTATTGTAGTTGCCTTTAGATAGGTTGGAATCAACAAAGCAATTGCAATTACCTTGATTCCGGATGCTTTTCACATTGGTTTAAAATGCCACCGGAAGTATAAATATTCATACGTGTTTCGTGTAGAAATGTGCAAATTCTATTAACCATTTAAAGAATTTAGTGGAAATCATTGGAAAATATAATTACAGAGGTGAGAAATTCCTAAATAAAGAGCCCATTTCGTGAGCTGCTTTCTTCTTTCTATCTTGTTATAAATGCCTTATTTTAATTTCCGGCAAGTTTTATTACAGTCCGCCTCAGGAAGCTTGACGAGTGCTTCAAATAAGATAATTAAACACGTGTTGTGCACAAATTGAGACTGTCTTTTCTGTCTTGTGGCTGGTGTTGCAAAATTTAATAAGCCGACATTCCTCGGATTTTCTGTTAGGCTCTAGTCATTGCATTTGCGGAGCTTTGGGGAATTTGACGCAGTGCTACTGTTGCTACCAGTATACTACTGTTTTTCTAATGGTTACTCTGAAATTAGTTTTGCCTTCAACCAAGGGTCAAGTTTCAGGAATGAGTAGAATAAATTATCTGATAATAAAGGTTCTTTTAACCTTTCACGATACGAAAGGCCCAAAACATTTGGTTGTAGAAGAAAAGAAAGTGATTTTTTTGCTTAACCATGTGCATAAATTAACATTATTTGATTTGTAAATATGGTATTTTTAATGGTTTCTAGGCACTGATTAAAAGCAAGCGTAGAACGCTAATCTCCATGGAGTAAACAAGATTGTTAGGAATAATCTCATATTCAATACTGCAACCGTCACTAGAAGTGCCCGCATTACGTTTTGTTTTCTTTTCAATTCTACCACTACCACCCTCGCCATTATTTGTTAGTTTTACTTTTATATTCATACCTGTAAGTTATTTTGTATTTTTTAAATCTTGTCTCTGGTGATGGTTGTTTGTTGTACAAAATGCTAGATTATTTCTAATCACTATATTTATGTTTTCTATGCGACAAACCAACAGGGTTATTATATTGTTCCTATGCATTTTGTAATTATTTTGTACATTCAGCAAAATTCAACAATTTTCGTAAACACAAATTATGAATTGTTTAAATTCAAAACAAGTGAAGTCAGAAATTCGCATTGAAATTGCATTCCTTTAAATTCTAATTGAAATTGTTCAGATCATTTCGGCGAAAAATAAATATTATCTGCGTGTTGGAAGTGTTGAAAGTAACTTACTCAGAACTTCTTAAGTCCAAGCACACAGAGTGTAACGAATACGTTAAATACGTCAGAAGGTCATTTGGATACCAGACGATGAATCATCAATCAAGAATTAATCAATTCACAAGATTCTAGGAACAACAACGTAAGAAAGTTTTTACCTATTTGAGTTTAGATTTTCTGGATTATTTAATCAGGGATTTCTTGTTAGGTCAATGAGTGCAATCAAAATGCAACTTCAGCAGTACATACAATAATTAAGCGAGACATTATAATAAATTGTCAGGTCATAATCCTTCTTGTGTTGTGTCATTGTTGTTGTGTTCGAGTTTGCTGTTAAAATTAAACCAAAAAAAAAAAAAATAGTTTGAAAGCCGCAAATAAGAAAAATTGAGTAATTCACAATTTTAGTCAATATTCTAGTTTAACTTGTCTAATTGGCGACGACTTAAGCATGACTCAGCATGTCAAGTGCAGACATAATCTGTGCACATGATAATCATGCATTTTTATGTTGCGCTTCTATATACATCTAGCAAATTTAACACACAATAATGAAGAAGCTACGAAAGTAATTGCTCAACAGGTTGGAGGTCATCTTACTTCGTACTCGCAAACGTCTTATTGATGCACATCAACCATAAACGAAGAATGGGTTAAGATGATTCGGGTTTGTAATGTTTGCATTCTCAAGGAAGTTGAAAAAAATTCATTTCGCAAGATGGAAGCAATAAAACTAGACGAAACTATTTTACTATTTCATATATAACAATGTAATAACAATGTCGTATCGTTGATTGTGGTCACGAAGTGTTTAATATTCATTTTATTGATAAAACTTAACTATATCACTTAGTAAGTATTTATATAATGTTTTCTATTGGTAGATACTGAATCAAGATTTATCAAGTGAATATTAGTAAGTGTTATAGTTTTATAAGTTTTATCCACATAATATTTATGTATAGTTCATTATTAACCGGTAGTAGTTGTTGATTTGATGCGATTGAAGGTTGCGACAATTGATAAAAACAAACATTAGTCATGTTGGCATAGTGAACAGAATGTGTCTAATATTGGACAATTGCACTCATTTGTAATACTAGCTTAGTTAAACTGTCAGCACTTGATGACCTTTTCAAAAAAGGAGTAAGAGAAGAAAACGTATAATTTGGTAGCAAGAATGCATCATTATGTCACACCTCAACTTTATGATATTATTGTTCTAAAGTCAAAAGAAAATTCTAAATTATAGAAGCAATTCGACAAAGTTCGCTACTAGAAAATTAGTAGTCAATAGACAAATACTTGTGTGATGGCTCAATAGCAATAACAACATTGTTAAAATCTGTGGTACTCAAATGTTGAATTTAATATGTGTACAGTTAAATTACTCTCTTCAATTTCAAGCATCAGACACGCGTGAATGATTTGATAAGATTTTCTATATTGATATTCCTTTCTGTTCTTGCCTTCTGCTTTGTTTTCTTGCTGCGCTGAGTAATTTGTTAAGTAATGTACTTTGATGAACCTGTTTTGATGGATTGTGGTTTAGATACTCTTCACATCTTAATACTCTGTTAGTTTTATTGATAGATAGAATAGAAAGAATGTGGACTTTTATCTTGTCTAAAGCACAGGAAATAGGGTCTTATATATATTCTTAGTTCGACTTATAATTTCGCTATATTCTTTGCAGAAAGTTAGCATTTTATTCTTAATTGTACTTGAAATTGCATGTAAATTACCTTGTAGCCTGTATCTCTATCGAATCAGAAGTTTCCTGGCTTAAGCCTCTTTTAATATTCCTCCAACATGCGAATATTGTGATTATGCTGAAGACTTCGCACTGAGTTGTGAAGCGTCAAGCATAACAAAACGATACACCACAGAGCAGCCATACATTCCGCGAACCGCGACGAATCTTTTCTTACACTGGAGATCTGGAAAGCATTCTTCGTGACAAGATGTCGCAATGACCACGAAGGCGCCGAGCGATAAATAAGAATGGCCATATTTTGGTTTGGTTTGGACGGAAAGGCAAAAAACTGCAATTGCAACATGCATGAAATCGAGATTTTCTTCTTCTTGGACCAAGTCCATTCCTGCAGTTTCGCTCTTATGGAAGAAGACTATCACCGGTTTGCTGGAAGTCATCAGAGAGGAGCCAACATCCGCTTTTAAGCATCGGTCAACGTTTTCCAATGCTCTAGTCATGCTATCCAACCATTTGAAAGCACATTCCATCACGTTAGGTGCTTCATGATCTGCGGATATTGTAATTACAGTTTCATTCCTGTTAAAATTCCAATAAGTACATAACATTTACTTTCATGATATTTTTTCATGTGACTGTAGTGAACGTTCTTCGAATATTTAAATATCGTGCAGTCGGGTGGAAAGAGTCCACGTAAAGTGTGTGTTTTGTACTTTTGCATCAGTATCGCATTGTAGAGTTATTATTAAAATGTGTAAAAAAAATAACTATGGCGACACACTTCCTGCCTACGTTGGTCCGTCCCGCAACGCTGATCACCCGCGAGCTTTTTATCCACAAACACATCCGGATGGCTAATTGCAATCGGAACTCACAATACTGTAGCACGAAGCACAGAAGTAGGAACTATGCCAGGGAGCTCCAGACACGGGATGTGAACAACCACATCAAAACTAAACGAGGCAGGACACTAGGTGGCCCATATTGGAAAATAATAGTGACTACGTTTTAAAAGCGATGTGTTGCTCCTTTTATTGAAATTTATCTATCCACAGTGGGTAAAATGCACAGAACGGAAGTTCATTCATTCTTCCTGGATGTACAGAGCTAGAGAGGATATGAGCTTGAGCACGGGCTACAGTATGAGTGCATGACATGCGCGGCCAAGCGCGAGCTTTGATTTCGATGGACAAATTGCTCAACATTAAGCGCACAGTGGCTACAAGTTCCGTGCTTGTTGAAGATTAGCTAAACATAACTTTAAACATGAGTCAATTTATTGGCTTGCCTGAAGATCAATATATTAAGACACTTCCTGTTGTTTGAACGCTTAAAATTAAAACATGATTATGACTAATTTAATTGCAAATAATTCTCTTGATTTAATTTATGCGCATTTACCTGAACACCTACGGAAATTGAGAAATTATACTTTTCGTTCTGTTAGAATATAAACAGTTGGACTAATCTCTAAAACTAAAGAATTTTATTACTTTATATATCCTGTAGAGAATGATTCGAACTGTTATATTATTATGAATCTGCTAATAACAAAAGGTCAACATATGTTTAATTTCTAGCACCTATTTAAAGTCAATTTGGTATTTTTTGAAGTCTATTTTCGTCATTCTCTGCACCCTTTCTAATTTCGATTTCTACCAATGTAAACAGAAATCTGAGTACATCTGTAGTTCTTGTGGGGTCCTTTCATGCCTGATGCTTCACACCGTACGTTTCTTTGGTACTGCCGCGACATCCGCGTACACATTGCAACCCTTTCTTCTTCAGCGATTTAAATTTAATGCGAGAGAGTTTACGCTGTGGTCACACACTGTTGTCGTAATTTGATTTTGTGCGCGTGGAAAGGCATTAGTAGATGTTATATTTAGTGCATAATGTGCATCGCAACTCACATCTCGCGTACTCTTTCATAATTAGTAACATATACATTTTTAAGTGCTTTACAAGTTTCACTTTTTGGTGCTATTTTGGGGTTGCTATAAGAGAAACGGCACCAGCTGTCTCTTGCCACAATTATAACTGAATTAGTAAACTAAAGACAAATTCTGTTTGGAATCTAAGTTTTGTCCAGAAAGAAAGTTCTAATGAATCAATCTTCATTGAGAGAACTCCCAATGAATTATTTCAGTTCTTTGTAATCGAAAATAAACACCGGATAGGGAAACTACGCATATACGATACTCAGTGATGAGGAGCGACATAACACAATATCCTGTTTCGCTCTAAATTATATACATGGTGCTATTTGAACATTGTCTACTCGGCTTCTGTGTAGCTGGGAGCGCAGAACAGTTGAGTTTGGGTACAACTGGATAAACGGAAGTTGAATTTATATAAATGCTGGAAAAGGAAATGTGGGATCGGTCGCGGCAGCTGCATAACATGTTGCGATTTAAAAATGACTAGACCACAGAAATTGAACTAAAATTTCACCACAAAACATATAATTGCAAATAATGTTATTTGGACAGAAACAGCTGTTTTTAATATATAAATCAATCTGTATATGTTGTATTTATTTCAATTTACACCCACCAATAATTAAATTCAAAAATTACATGAACCTGCCTTGGTCTAAACAACTCACAACATGATTATTCAATAAAATCGTACGCGCTCCTTTCATTTCTCATTCCATTCATCCATGTCTTCCATTCACGGATTTCAGCCTCGATTACGAGATTTCAAACATCGCTTCAGTTTTAATCCGTTCGTCATAACGGACTTAATTCATTCACAAACAGTAATCGTGTAACGTCCCGCCGACTAATAAAATGGAAATTGCGATCCAATAACAGTTAAATATTTTCGAAATCACGTGAAAACGGGAGTTGGACATGCTGTAAACAGGTGACCATATGGTCGAGTTGTGGGTCATTGGTAGCCTGAAGAGAATGAACTGAATGAAATGAAAAGTGACAAATTAAAATGCAAAGCAAACTATTCATGAAATCGCATGTAGGCGCCTGTATCTTGTTATTTAAGCGGCATTTCTATAAGTTGAGTCTATCAATTGCAAAATGCGAATGATTAAATAAATTACCACAAGACTGAAAGTTGACACTTGACTCATGTTCACTTATCTTCAATATTCCTGGGTGTTTAATATACAATTACTAGCAATGAAATATATACAGAGGATATTAAAACCAATAATTCAAATTATGATTTATATTCATAGCTTTTAAAATCATAAGCTTCGCTGCAGTGGGTGCGTCCCACGAAATTCGCGTTTGATGCTAACAAATGAAAGGTTCAACAACTTGAACATACATTCTCCCAGGAGACGACAAAAGGGTGCGTGGGATGCGAGGAAGAGTTGCATTTCTTCACCAAACGAGAACAATGCTTTCCATGAGGACAACTTATACTTCAACATACGCATGTTGAAGTATAGTCTAACAAAACATAAAGGATAATATGTCGTCATTTAGCAAGTAACCAGAAAGTTATATGATGCTACTCATAACATTGCCAGCTGATCGTACACAACAAAACTTTCAGGAAAGAGATTGAAGATTAAAGGAATTTTAAAAACTTGAAGGAAAGGAAGTGCTTTATAGTTTTCTCATCAGCTTATCCAAACATATATTGTTGAATGCATCCAATATAAATATTCTTTTTATGTGAATATTCATACGCATTGAGCCACCATATGTTCACTAACCTCAATATACTCAAAAAAACAAATCCAAATAGCAATCAACGACTTTGTGGCATTGCACCTACGCGAAATGATATAATTTCATTTAATCTACCTTCCAACATGTATTCAAACGTTGTACTTACGTCTGATGTGAGTAATATCGATGCACTTGAGTCGAGAGGAAATACCAATCCTTCTTTTATGAGGTACTTTTCCTACAGTAGCTCTAATTACTGACACGCGTTGGCACGTTTTGCAATCCGAGTGGTATAATATGAGGTCATTTGGACTGTCCGCACGGTCAATCATAGAGTTGTCAGGTACTAACCATAGACGCAGAGACATAATGACAAATGGAAATTGTATTATCATTGCAATCTAGCACAGGTCTGATATAATTGTTGATAATTTCCACTGGACACGAAAACGTGCACACAAGTGCATTTCATAGATACATGTACAACAATTGTCATAAATGGTAATTTTATTAAAATAATTTCATAATAAATGGTGTTTCTCAAAATGACGTGAGAGTCTCTTATATCGTTAAATACTTGTGGGATAACAATAAAACTTGATAAGTGCAAAATATTTTTTATTTTGGGTTCTCTGAGATACTCTAAATATTTTATTGATTGACGAACGCGATTATAATAGACTAAATGTCTTCAGATTTGAAATTTGAGGGAGTTCTTCTGTATTAATCTGCGAACAGAAGTTTGATGTTTTTTTTTTCTTCATTTTGTTGTACGTTTGTTGATTATAGCAGTTGTGTGACCACAATTACGTAGTTATAGTGATTACGTATTAATTTGTGTCTTTGTTGTATTGAATGCAATTGTTTGATTTTTAACAATCGATTTGTCTACGTCATATACTCATGTCTAGACTCAGCCCTTAGCTGTCTTTACACACTTGAAGTGTTTTGGATGATATACAATTTGAGACAATTGAGTATTTCAATTGCAATTGGTACAATTAGTATTGTTCTTAAACACGTAATTGTAACCTTCACGCTGAGAACATGTAATTTGTTTAATTTCTTATTCGATTACCGTATAAATACTATATAGAGCACCTAAATAGCATAACAGTTATTTATAATTTAAATCTTTCCAAATTACCTTCGACTAGAGATTGACTCAGGTTGAGAATGGTTGAGCATCATTGTCTCTTCTATTATTATTGACCTGTAGCAGTTAAGTTCGTGTTTTTGCTCAGAGTTCTCTGGCTTCGCACGCGTTCCTGGTGTTACATACAACATGTGAACATGCTAATTCTTGTGGTATGAGTAATGAGCAATATTATCGAGTTACAAATGTTTCGTGGCCGTCAAGATGCGCGTTGTAGGTTTTCGTGTTTTTATGTTTGTGGTTTATGCGAGCAGGCACAATGGACGTGCAGCAAGCAGAAAAAACACATGTGAGACAACAGCATGACATGACATGATACAGGTATTGTTGGTTGTTTCATTTCGCGTGTAACATGCACAATTTTATCAAAAATGTTTCTGTGATATATTAGAGAGGAGAAATAAATCAAATACATGTAGGAGTTACTTACTTTGAGTGTGTGTTCTTATTTGTATCAATTTGTAAGCTATTTTTATTTTGTTGGTACGGAAAAAGCGACAATCTCACTTTGCCAACTACAACAATTCCAAATGAGACTAGAAAACAGATGAACCAACTTTTTGACAGTGTTGTCATTTCAATTCGGCCTCCTATTCGGATATATTCGGAGTTGTTCCGAAGAGTTGACGTCAATCGCGTCTGTACCAATAGCATTTCAACTACAGTTTTGTGTCATAACTTATAAACAAATTGCAGTTGTTGACAATTTTTTTATTCATAAACGTACTACAGAATAAATTGCATATAATTTCAATAATTTCTGATCACACGTTGGGTAGTTTTTGAGTTTCATTAGTTGAACGATTTTGAGTTTTCGTTTTATGCACTTGTATAACATGACTTTAATATAATTTTTCATATTTATACATAATCATATGTATTCTACTAGCTACATTTTGTAACTAGTTTCACACTCTGTTTGCCTAGAAACAATATTTTTTCTGTTACGAAACATCACATTATCACATTTCCTGTTCGATTAAGCTCAGCTTCAACTGCAGCTCCTGACATTGTAGCCTCCACGCGGCGTGCTTTCATCTTCTTTCTATCCTATGAATTTTATCGAATTGCGTGCAAGAGATATCAATATGTAACGATTATTTCGTTGCGTCATCAACACTTTGAAATAGATCTCTAAACAATAAACGGTTGCAATTAAAAACGGCATGCTTGTTAACTATTTTATAACTTATTGCAACATAGAAACATTAAAATAATAGAGCAAGCGGAAAATTAGATTTATTTTTATTCATAAATTGCAGCGAAATAATTATCATTTATAATGCCGTTGAGTGTGATTAATATTTATTATGTAGTTGAACGTTTTCGGCTTGCTGTCTTCTTTAGTATAAGGTTTATTCAATATTTTATCTGTTTTTATATGGCTTATTGATTGGAAACGTTGGTTGGGTGTGGTTAAACTTGCACAATAATTTCATGCATAATTAAATTTACCTAAATCTATAATGATCTATTATGCTCACATTATATGTCTTTTTGGGCCCATTATATTTTATTGGCGTTTATGGAGATTATCAGAGTTAAGTCGTACTTGTTGAATATATTTGGTGGCAGTTTTGATAAGCCAGTGCGTTTCTAATAAGACAAATTAATTAAATGGTATTTTACTCTAGGACTCATTCATATATAAAATTACTCCTTCATTGGACTCCAGACGTGTTATCATCTCAAATTAATGGTTCAAAAATTGGTTAGGTTAGATTGATTCGAAGTTGAGGGAATATTTTGCGATGTGGGTGCGGTTAGGGAAGGGACGGAGTACTCCAGCACAGTTTGACAGAAGCGACAACCGATCAAACACATAATCTCACAACAAATCTATTTTTATTAGCCATATTTTCTCTGTTGCTGCATAATGCAATATTCAGTGCGTATAGCTGGACACCAATGCGTTTTAGATGGTAATCAATTGATTAAAAAGGGCTAGCAACTCCCTCCGTCACACCTACCTAAATGTGGATCGCACAAAGTAGCAACTCATTCGCTTCCTTCGCTGCTAAAATGCAAGTGAGTTCTAAGGTGTGGTCGGTGTGGACCTCCAAACAGGACTTTGCATTGCACCATGGCATGTGATAGATGGTTGTAACCACACGGACGGCTCAGTTTTCAGTACCTGTGTTCCTACACAAGTAGTAGTCTATGATGAGCTTGGTTGAAGGTGCAACACACAATGGGTGCGCCCACATATTGTCGACGCTGGTCGAGGCTAGACCTGCAGACGCCTTCTAGGGTCATGAAACTCTGGACATTCTGCGTAAAGCCCCACTACGTTAATGTTATGTCACCCGCTTGCAGAAAATATGATAGCCAGACACGCTATCAACGTGAAGGCGGTGTTTTATTGGGTCTATGTTCACGTCTCCAAAGTGATTGATTTAATTATTGCATATGTATCAATTAGTATGTATTAGCAGTTTATATTCGTAGGGATTTGTTCGTATCTTGCAGTTATTTTACAATGTGATATTCATGAACCTCACTGATTTCGAGGGCACTTCCTACTCAGGTAATTACTACAACTTTCATAATTATAAGAGCTTTCAGGTTCCTGCTGCTTCCTGAAGATAAACAAACAAAATGATGTAACGACGTTAATAACTGTTCCGCCGTCTCGAGAGCCAAACATGTTTTTACAGCAGATGAAGGCGCCCGTTTACACTTAGTGTTTTATTTTCGAAGCAGGAATTGCGTGCTACTCAATCTACAAATTATCCTAACGAAATAATATGTAATTTTTATGAGTTAATTTCAACTCGTAATTGAAATAAGTCTCGTAACCATCATTTTCGCGATGTTCCATCCAAGATTCATGCATTGAGAAGAGTGGAGAATTTCAATTTGGAGGTCAACTTGAAAGGCTTCTGTGCGTCAGGAAGCAATAAAAAACAATTGAAAACCACAGGAATTCAGAGTACTGATGATTGATTTTGTTTCATTTGGGTTATAAACCGCACGGTGCAACTTTCTTTGGTGATTTCATGATTTCAAGCTTAAGGAACTTGTATCAAATAAACAATAAAAAATTCTGAATGATCTCGTTTTTCACGCGATTCTCTAAATCATTAAATCTCTCCTTATTACTACTACTCAAGACTTCAAGCACCAATTATCTTCGGTAATTTGCAGTCATATTTGTCGTTAATCAACAATTATCGATTGTTACAGATGATGAAACACGTGCAGCTTTCACCGTTCCGCAGCCGGGCCGACACCGTCTCGCTGAGTTCGACAACTTCCTATGGAAGTTTGAGTCCTGAACCACTTGGCAGTCGTTCGTCCAGTTATTCTTCGCTGAGTGAAACCAACATTCAGGTATGAGCACCACCCTTCGATTGATCCAAGCATCAATTTGTATCATTGCAATTAGGATAATGACCTAACCGGAAGTTTAAAATTGGTGCTTCAAAATCAGTTAAACACTGTTAACTAAATTACTACTCCGTCGCGGTAAAGAGCCGATTCCTTCGGAATTCGATGGTAAAAATCATTTCCGACATTTCTCCAAGTGATTTTTCTCAATTACGAATAAATAAAACTATAAAATAACACATTTTTACGCCAATTGTTCTGTATTTCTTGATGAATGATGAATTTGTAACATGAGTTTACGTGTGCAATTGCACAGTGTGAAAACACCAACGACACATCCTGTTTGTTGCTCTACGACCTTACAAGGTCTTTGCACACAACACTCCTTCCGTATTGCACTACAATTGTAACAAATATGGAAAGTATGAGTTTATTACACAAACCAAGTGTTAGTGAAAGCGATAGTGGAAGTAGACAATTTCGTGGCCTTTGGTGTAAATATGCTGGGAACCTGTCGTCATGCCGGATTCCGCCACCTGTATGAGAAGCCCGATGAGCGTCTTCTTCTTAGTGATCTGTCTCAGTTGTTGTTAGGTCTGTAATTCTTGCGGTGCCAAGCGTCATCCGATTCCGACATTCCCACGTTATCGCAATACGCCGCCGCCGCCGCCGTGGAACCAAACGTTTTACGTCGCCAACTTTTTGCTTTTTGACTTGCTAAACTAGCTGCTATCATAACTATTTGTAAATTACATTGATTACATTACACTGAGTCCGCAGCGTAGACAGATTAACAAATATTTGCATTTATATTTCTTATTCTTAGCTGAGATGAGAAACAATTGTAATTACATTCTGGGAGGACATTTACGTTCATTGCAGTTCACACGAATATGTCACCGGCAATTACTCATTGAAATGCCTTGGAATGAAATCAAGACATAGGAGACTATAAATTATAAGGTTTGATGTGTAGGAATCAAATCTTATGCAAGTACTGCTTGTATTCCAGATTCATTTGCAATTAGATAATTAATAGTTGAATCGTTGCAGGTGCTGCAATGGCACTCATTGAAATTCCACATTTCCTGGGTCAACAAGTACGTAATTGTTTCAATGAATTGCCGTGAATGTTTTATTCTTTTATCTCACGAAAACCGTTTTTGATTGTCGAGCTTTTTTGAGGTTATGCAATCTGAAATACGGCGCAGATTTTGTCTTATTATCGACTGTACAATCAACATAAATAAAATGCAGGAAGGTCACCAGTGGTGGAGAACAATGAGCAGCGCTTGGTTAAACAACCGCTTTTTAAATGGTTTCGCCACATTTTGCGTTGTCCTGGATATTATTACAACGCTGTTCGTCGTAAACCCAACAAATGTTTTTCTCAGCACTCTCACGAGTTGATTCACGCACAGCGGCACTTTGTTCACTTGCTGGTGAAGCCAAATAAATGTTTTGTAATTGTTTAGAAGTCTAGATGTTGATTTGATTAGATTTGCAAGGTAATTGTTGCTTCAGTTCATTGGAAAAGCTTTATCAACAGCAGCAGTAGCTGCAAAAAGGCAAATAAATAGAAAGCGTTGTTATTAAACAGCATTGTCAAAGATAATAAATAAATGTGTAGTAGAAGAAAGGCGTGAAATAATAGCCGAGGAGTGAATTTTTGGAATGTCTACCAGATGCTCAGCTCAACGCAAATGCATGAGAACTCTTCGTACACTTCGTCAACACAATACGAATGTAATATCCCTACGATGGGAATATGGACCTTCTGCAACGCGCTGTGCACTTGGTTTTGTTTACACCTACACTGCACTTGCCTTCTGGTGCATCTCCAGCTCGCGTGGGTGAGAGTAGGAAACAATGAATAGAGCTCAGTATGAAGAGCGAGGAGGTAGGTGAGATCGCTCGAAAACACTTGTTCCTCAATCTTCTAAAGAGAAAAAAAACTCTTCAGAGAGCCCGGTCTGTGTCGCATCTCTCACAATGCGTGAGAACACAGTGGGGCGCACCTTGCCGCTCTGGCGCTTGCTGAGAAGGGAAGTAAGGAACAATTTTCGACGAAGTGGGCTACTTATTGTTGGTCAAACGTCCTGTCGCTACAATGGAATCATTATTTTTAGTGGGATTAACGGCTTTCAACGCCTACGCAGTGATTGTTCTTTAAACGAGACACTGACCAGTGGTTATTGACAATTGATGAACAAATAAGTCATCTTGA
The DNA here is from genome assembly GCA_027575565.1 of Diploeciton nevermanni. NCBI lineage: Eukaryota > Metazoa > Arthropoda > Insecta > Coleoptera > Staphylinidae > Diploeciton > Diploeciton nevermanni. The sequence continues at coordinate 162,798 of JAODIE010017681.1, forward strand.
GATTTTTTTTAAGAACCTAGTTGCAAAAAACACAACAGCTGCATTGCTCTACACCATATTGTATTTCATTTAAAATCTAAAATTGGAGGTAGGATTTTAAGAAAAAAGAAATTGTGAGAGAATTTTTGCACTTCTCACACTTTATTTTCTATGTTTAAAATAAAACTTTCACTATATTGTTTTCCCACCAAAACTTTGGATTAGTGCAGGATAATTGCATTGGAGAACAGTTTAAAACAAATTCAAGTGTATTGCTTTGCTATGTGCAATTGTACCAATGTGCAATTAAAGCGCTGCGCTGATTGGTAGGCAGGTCTGTAAATAAGCATATAGCAAATTTTAATCGTCTGCTTACTTAACTTACCTAAGAGTAAGAAAAACAAGTTAAATAAATTTCAAACAAAAACCAGTTTTGTTTGTTTCAAATTTCGAGAAATTCACTGAAAAACACCTAGGACTTAGTGTTGTTTAAATTAAAAGTTCCTTATTTAAATTCTAGGCTCGCACTACCTTACAAGATTATCAAATAGTTGTTTGCTTTTTCATGGCTGGGATGGCTTTGTTTAGCTTTTGCTAGAGTGATCTAGGAGATAATCACTATCTTCCCGGATCTTGGATCTCAGGTAAATTTTCGGTCTCCGCACATTTAAAACTTTGCCATCAACGCAACGCCAGATCGAATAAAATATAGCATAGCGGTTCATTAATTTTAATTAAGAGCAGTTTGAAAGATTAATTATTTATTCACGCAGTGTAGTGGCGGTGGTGTTGTAACAGTTTATATAATTCTAGAATATTAATTACCGGAACCAACGACTCACGTCGTTGAGTCTACAAAAACGAATTGAAGACTTAAAAATTCATCAATGTGGAACCCGAAGAGATGCTTTGCTTGAAAGTTGTGCGAGGAGAGATTAGTGTAATCATACATCGATATTTCCTATGATTTTATCGCTAATCAACGATGTGCTAGAGTTAATTTATTATATAGAGTTGAAGAGGAATTTGTTCTGGTATTTCAAGCATTTGCGTCATAGCAACGTTGGATTTTATTGCATAACACCGGAAGATGCAGGCGCAAATGTACTCCTGAGGAATGTGCGAATACGAAGGAATCCATGTGTGAAACTTATTCGGGATATGATCATACCTATGCTTGAACTGACATTCAAATTCTTAAATATAAACATCGCTCTGCAATTTGATAATGTGGTAGCTAAAATGCACATTCGATAAGACTTTTACTGCTTACTGACTAATTGAAGATACGCACTACATGAACAAGTGCAACCCAAGAATGCTCATCGAACTTGTAACACGTTTTAGGAATCGATTTCCTGCCTTGGAGAGGAAACTCACTAGGGATGCTATTAGCTTGCCGCTACAACTGTAAAGTCACGCAGATTGGGTGTCACAATAATGGCATGCCAGAAGAGCAGATCGGACTCGTGCTGATTTTCAAGAGATATGCGTTCTGTGAATGAAATTGGTCAAGTTTAGAGGCATACAACTTCACTTCTAAGTTGATGCCTTCAGCAGATGTCAACTGACCGGTGGAATGTCCAAGTGTTTGTTTTTATTGTTGTCAATTGAGATATACGTGTAGGAATGGTTTTAATCTGGCTAATGTGAAAACTTGAGATGTGGAGATACGGAGAAGGGCTGTAATGGGCAAGAAAAATATCTGAAAATATGGGGGTGGTCTTGAATGATATTGAATCTAGAGATAATAAACGAGGAAACCCCAAATTACTTGGTACATTAGGAGCTAATAAATATACTGCTAAACTCTTCGAATGGGCTTTGCAGAGTTTAATATAATTACAAGTAGAAATTGTTGAAACTGCAAATGCCACCGTTACTTCTAATATTTCTGTAAATAGGATACAATAAAGTTGCACTTGACAGGGGTGTAAAATCTGTTAAGCTTCTTTCGTTAATCCAAGTATTGTACAATAGGCAAAAGAAGATGTATCGATAAGGGCTGCTCTGATCAAATTTTTTATCTGAGACTGGAAGTTGGTGAAATCCTTGAAGGAGTTGAATTGGTCAATGGCGGCATAATCGAAATAAGAAAGAATGTGCGCATTGCGTACAATGGTTGACAATGCGTAGTGAAGCTGAAGTAAAAAGGGCATTGGAACGGATGTCGACGATGTATGTCTTGTCGCGATGTCACACGATCTCGTACATTACGCCTAACGATACGTGAATTAGAGATAAAACGACGTCTCGTGTGGAAGGAAATGAGGAATTAAGGCGCCGAGTAAAACAGAAATTGGACAAGAGTTTATTTTTCTTGCTGTAGCTAAAGAGTGAACATGGAATTGAGGACATCGTAAACACAGCAAAACAAGAGAAAGAGAAAATCACTAGGTTGTTTTGCTTTTTTACACTATAAAGGAGATAGTTTTCATCACTTATCATAAATTTTCATTAAAACTGTAATATAGGTGAGTTCAGAGTGCATAAAATACAATCAAGAAAGTAATCAATCAAGTGTGCAAAACCATTCAACGTAATAGTGTTGTATTTTCTGATTGCATGCTGGCAACTTGCGTCAAAGTCGTCTGAGTAATGCTACTAATATCTTATTTTCTTTCATGATAATCACTATAAAGTGTAGTGCAAATGTCTTTTGTAGAAATAGCGACTGCAAAAAATGAAATGTGTATGCGTGGGAACGATTTTTTCAAGAGCCTGCTGACACAAGATCATAATTTATTGAAGCATATTAAGTGCTAGAAAAAGATGTGAAGATTACATTTTTTGCTGATTTTTTTTAAAATCTATATCATGGAGATGTAGTTTGGTTTGTCAGCTGTCAAAAATTACTTGGAAATTTTGCTATCAGAGGTCGGGGTATTGGTCAGTTTATGGTGGATAATTTATGAGTACTTTTGCACAATGTGTTGCATAATCTAATTTCAAGTTGTTTGCATTTCAAGCACACATCCATTGAATTAACAAGATTATAAAATAGGAAACATGCAGATTCCCTACGCTTGAAGTTTGTTTGATTGATGGCCGCAATTTACATTAGTTCATTGTGTAAGCAAGGAATGGCCTGGAAGTAAATAAAGCCAGATGTTGAGAGGTCTGGATTTCCTCTCTTGATCATTTGTAAAATTAGTAAACATCCACTTGAACTGCGTTTACCTCAACACTGACATACTATGTATTACCATGACTGATCTATAAGCCAAATGATATTGGTTTATTGATTGCCATCTCTGTTACGTTCGTAAATAAGCTATCTGTTTATAAGTTTATGCTGTACAGCTGGGGTCGGCAATCTTTTTCCGGCGGCGGGCCATTTTCAAATCAAAAAATTTGCGCGGGTTGCACATTGAATTTTGTGTACTATCAAAAATAAAGGATTAACAATTCAAGAAACTAATACGTCGGACACATGAAAATAATATTCTTTGATAAGATAAACTGACCTTAGCGCTAAATTATTTCAATGTTGATCAATAGAACAATAGACCGTTGTGCTCCAAGGTGCAGCGTGAGGAATAAATCGACAAAACTGACGAAAAAAAAAAAACAGGGAAAACAATAAATTGTAATCTATCCCACATTTTTGTCACCAGTCACGTTGGTGCTTTGGCGGGTCGTACAAAAGGTTGTTGGGGGCCGCGTACAACCTTGGGTAGTATTCTGATCTGCATGGAATCGTTTCGTGCTAATTGATTGTATAATATTACAGTAGATTCTCGACAATTCTATTATTTGTTCTCGCACAAATACCAAATAATCATTAACATTTTGCAGCGGTTTGTTACTATTTAGTTTTCATGCTTTTGAGTTAAGTAATCGAGTGCTTCGTCTACCGATGCTGGAATACGATGGAACGCTGGATGCAATTAGGTATTGTGTCGTTTTGTTTGCGGGATAAACCGGATAAAGACAATATAGCTGGGCATGTCCGCTTGGCTACGATGAAGAGGACGCATGCATCATGTGTTTCATTCCGACTACGATGCTGTCGTGCTCATGTTTCAGTAGCAGAAAACATACTGCTTGCTTTGCATCATTACCCAGCATCCGCCAACTTAATTAAATCCACTGCAATATTATGACAATAGCATTTACAGTTGTTGATAAGTGAATTAAATTGAGGTGATTTGGACTCCTGGATTCCAGCCAGGCGCCAGATATCCGAGTCGACGACATGAAACAATATTTCAGTCGTTAAGTCAATAATTTTATTATTTACTCTGATTAAAGTGCATTAATTCCACTTGTTATCACATTTACTTGGATTAGTAACATCGGTGACTGATATAGAAATGCTATTTATTTTTGATATTGATCTAAAAGGCATGAGTCACACGTTAATTTATAAACTTTCATCTTTCCACGCACCATATTGTTGACTCAATGTTTAAACTTCATTATCGTTTATGGCTTTGATGTGGGTATGATGGTGTCGCCCATGAAGTACACAAGCAGGTGAAGGTGGAATCCAACACGAGCATTGATTATGAGGATGTCATCGGATTCTGATGAAAAGACCGGAAGAATGGGAGGTTTATCAAGCTGAATGAAATTAAAACCGACTGAGAATTAGACTTTCTTCCCGCTTGGCTTTGCACTGACTTAAGGTTCTTTAGGAGTTCTTCCGAGTGCGTTAATGCCACATTTGCTGATGGATACACATTGGAGGCTTTGTAGGGCCTGACATGGTAGTGTTGGAAGTCCAAAAGGTTCAAATTTGTATGGTAGTGTAGTGTAGTGTAGAAGTGTTGATTGAATGTAATTCCTTTAGTTTGATGCGGATGTGGACATTTAGAAACATCACTTCCTTTCACATGATGGCACCATTGCCCTTGAATGACATTGGTTTTCCCTTAAATAAAATTCCCAAAGACAGAAGAATCGCACTAAATGCTTAGATTGTAAAATTAATTAGGCATAGTAATCTAAAATTGCACTGATTGTGCTCAGCAGCTCAAATAGAAAGCGTGTGAATTTCATATTCTGCTTTGATATTGCTAATTCCCAAGTTACACTTCGAGACAACTCCTAACATAAATTGCGAACAGTCGACAAGTGAAGACAATAGATTCTATCTTCTTGTGCAAAATATACAATTGATCCAATTGAGAACAAATGAGACACGACGCGGCTTAGAAATTAATTAAATCAGCACACCTTGCTCGATGATAAATTTACAATTAAAAATAACGAGATTATTGTTCAACTAGATGACTCGTGGAAGCACTTTCTCAATTGTATTTCAGCGGAAACCTTGATTAAGCTAGATATTCTTAGAAGATCATATTATGTTATAAATCGTTCGATATGCAACTAAATTTATGCGTTTTTTTTACTAAATCGACAGTGTAGACATCAGGTCATGAATTTGATAATTGAACATAAAATTGGGATGTTTTTGTATGAGATTTTGATAGGTCTATTCATGTATGCTTGTGATTCTACTCACCGTGTTTACATGGCACAGGATCGAACAAAAAAGGCAGGAAGCCGCGTGCTCGCATTTGAATGCTTGAAAATGAAAAAAAAAAAAAAACATTGTCTGACACGTGGATAACAATTTCGTTTTCCGGTCCATGGGCTACTGACCGACAAAAGCACATTTAATCACTAAATATTTGAAATTGTTGCTCCAACAATAATTTAATCCATCAAATTAGAAAATACTCATAAAGACGAAACTTCTGCTGAGATATTAAGTTGTCAACTAAATTGTTTTCGGATATCCTTTCAATTAAAATGTTAATTCTCTAATGGTATTTTAATTGAGTATACTTAAAAATCAACATGTTACAATCCATCGAGACTTATGAATAACTTTATTATTTATTACGGCATGCTGCTGTCTTCTTCCCTGTGTTTCTCGCAATTCTCTTAATAGGATACTACAGTAATAAGGAAATGTAATTTGGAGTGGTTTAAAGATATTACGCGCTATTGTTGCTATGCTGATCAATTTAAGTTAACTTTAATTGAATTTACTATTGTTTTCATTTCATATTGCTTCGGGTTTGAAAATTAGGAGCATCGCATGTCGTAGTACGCATCATGTGTTGACTTGGATTACTTCTAACCACACCTACTCGACTTACTCTACAGTCATTGAACAATAACAATGGATTTCGCATTGTTAATTCTAAACTATGCTAGTAGATGTGAAATACGCAACTTTTAGTTCTTAAGTATCTTAAGGGGAAGCTTCTTTTAATTTAATTTACACTCTAAGTTGCTTTCATTGAATAGTTCGACATACCCTGGCTTATTTTCGATTGCAATACCTAATATTTTACATATTATTCAGGTGTAATCTTTGGAATGCTTATCTCAGATTTGAGATCAATCTCATTTTGAGATTGTGTACTTATCATGTTTACTATTTTAACAGTTTATTTTTTCTTAAATATCTATTAGACAAACTAAGCTACTAACCTAGTCTAAAATACAATCTTTTAGTGCTTGATTGTCTGCTTAATGTCTGTGCTGTTCAGGCGAATGCATGAAATATGCATTTTGGATATTTTGAAACGTGTCTAGATATATTATCTAGATATTTGCAAATATTGTCTTTGTTGGAATTGTTACGCAGAGTCATTTAGTTGTCGTTAGTAAGCTGAAATCGAATGGAAACTGAGGAAAAATGCGGGCTCATTGTTTATTGTCCTTTGACTAACTATACCATTCGTGTTTTTGTTGTTACAATCAACTTATTGCAACAAATTCTGTGACAAATTGCAAAGTACGTTGCTATTTTTTCTAATGCAACTTTCAAGGTAAACCAATTAATTGATTACATTCAATTCATTTGATATGAAAGGAAGTTAAAGCAAGGAAATTGATGTAAATTACAACTGGACGGTCTTCAATTGACGGATGATCACGAGTACGTGTTCTACAATGCAAGTTTCATTCTTTGTGGTTGTTGGGTCGTCACCTTACAGATTATAAAGCATCAATGAGTGAAGAATAAGCAGGAAACATCCCCTTTCCGAAGTTGTTGCTTTGTAATCGTACACCGCCCCACCAATGCGGAGGCAGAAGTTTCATGTCAGCTAAATGGCTTTAAAGTGGAGTGATCCACGGAAAGAAACCTCACTACGTAGATACAGCGCTAACAAATCCTGGGTGTGTGTAGGCCTTCTATTAAATGTGATTGTTATAGGAGGAAAGAATTAAGTTTCAACCGGAAATAAGCATTCGAAACTAATTCTTAAGTGCGGTGGAGTAGCGTAGAGTCTGCGCACGTGCGCAACCAACAATACACCACCGACGATGGTTTCATTCATTTTTTGTTTATTCTTAGGAATTTTATCACCGCTACACTCGTAAAAATCTCCCAATTAAAGTCGCAAACCATTAAAACAATATGCGTCGTGTGGCACGCGCTGAATCCGAAGGAACGCCACGCACATGGCGAGATTTTCTGGTGAGCAGGCCGTTTGGAAGTCTTAAAAGGATAAACACGACTTTGGGCACGCTTCACAACTTCCTGCTCACGGTGCTACTTCTTTTAGCTGCTGGTTGCACTCAATGCTTTCACTCTTAAGGCTCCAAGACGCAAGTTGCTTGGAAAGGAAGAGCACGCACCATTTGCTGCCTTATGCCCTTCATGGTTTCTTGCACGACCTTTTTGTACCTTGCGAGCGCTTTCCAGATGCCTAGATGCTCATGATGCACGACATAAAAGTGCAATTTATTTATAGGCGCGCACATGCTCAGGGCATGAATACTAAGCACATTGCGCGCATGTGAGAAATAGGGTAGATTCGCCCGGGTGGAACAGATTTCTGTGCCAGATTTAATATTTATCCGGTGTGTGGTGAGGTTTTCAATTTCGTGGTTGCCACCTGGCGTGGAAGTGAGAATTGGGGTGTTTGATTTAATCAAAAATGGAAGTGAAGAAAAAATTGTTTGGCACATGGGATGCAAGAGGATGTAGTGAAGCATATCTTGTTTTATGTCAAATGAATGAAACAAGTCTGTATAGGTTCATTTAGTTGGTTGAGATTGTTTACTTTAACTTGAGATAGAGTTATGTTTTGAATACGAGGCCACCCACATAATGCAGCCTAATTTCTGTACAAATTGCCGACGTGATGTCGAGCATGACTCGAGTTGAAAGCATTAACTCCACTGCAAATAGTCAATAATCGAGAAGTTGTTGCCGCGATGCGCAATTGCAAGTAACATACTTGACCCTATGATAACAGTTTCTTCGCATTGTTGATCAGTGCGTGCTGGCACGCATCAACTATCAATACTAACAATTTATTAACATTGCGGCGATAACATCAATTATATTGCTGCATATTATTTACTCCGTTTATAACGCTTCTTTATAAATCAAAGTAAAAAAACCTAATTAGCATTGCACTATGATCTACGAGGTACTTCTTTCAGAGTGGAGATGAGGCGAAATGTCGCATAGTATGTCAAAGACACACGATGCTATTTTCGGGAAGATCTAGCATGTGTGCCTACTGAATGAAAGGGTTTCTCGGCCTACCAAATTGTCATTGGATATAGATGAGACGCATTGATGCAGGTTACATAATGCCGGCGAGTGTTATTATCCCAACCGGATACGACGACTATCGTGATGACGTTGTCTCACCAGCTTCTGGAGATTCATTCAAATGTGGACCGCATGGATTTTTCAGTTTTCCGTCGAATGTTTTCGAATTCGGTCAGGTTGAAGAGCGGGATTTTGTTTCTAAACATCACCGCTAGAAACACGTTTTGAAATGTACAGAATTAATGCAACTCGTAAAGTGTTGAATGAAATTGTTCCTGCGTGCAATGTTCATGTAAATTAATTACTTGTCTGTGCTTGGTGTGATGGTGATTTTTTCACTTTATTGTTACAGACGACTATCAAAGTCTACGCGAAATGTTTGCGTCCCGACATTGAATACAAGACACTGAGCATCACCTTCCAGACATCATGCAAGGAAGTAGTACAGACATTACTGTCGAAATATAAGATGAAGCATCGAGACCCGAAGCTATTCTACCTGAGCATGGAAGTCACTGTAAGGAAAGCTGGAGTCCGGACTCATCTGCCTCTTGATGATGAAGCACGTCCTGCCGTCCTACAGAGTTGTCATCCTAAAGGAGACTCGAAGTAAGTTCACACGATCAATAACAGAACGAAATGCATAAACAGCAAGTGCTAATATAATCGTTTCATTAAAGGTTTTCCCTTCAAACACGTCGTGGCGGTCTTGTCAAAGTACACGACTCAGCTCTCAACCCCAACTCGCAATACAAGTCACTTCTAATCAGTGCCCGCACCACCGTGGATGAACTCATCGCCTTGCTTCTGCAATGCTCCAACAGCAAGGACCGCGTCGAGCAATTTTCTCTGTATGAAGTATGCCCAGACAAGGAGCAGCAACGCAAGCTGCATCCCGACGACCGACCCCTGCAGGTGCAAGCAGTCTGGTTGGCCCAACACAAGTCCCACTTCCTCATCCGGCGCAATCATGACTACGTCCCGCTGTCGCGCAGGAAGTTCTACTATGTACCGGGACTACCACCAACGCCACAGGGACAGAAAATGACACAGAGCACCGCCAGCACGCCGCAGCTTCCAAGAACTTCTTTGATGTGCCTTAAAAAGACGGAAGAAAAGACTAATAACAACAACAACCTCATTCGCAAAAGTATCAACAATTTGAACAAGAGTCACAACAACAATAGCAAAGCGCAAATCAATAGTGTGCTATCAGCAAGCCCTTCGTACGCGGACTACGAAAACTATTTCTACATCTGAACACTTTGTTCATGCAGCAAACTGAATAGATGAAACCAAAGAGTAGTATGTGTGGGTTGATTTTAATTGCTGCGGGGTGCATGTAGGAGGGCTTTGTGGTTGTCACTTGTACATGATTGTTTTATTATTTCTAATTGCACATTACCGTATTATAGCGTAGGTTTATATTTCAGTCTATTGTATTATGTACTCTGTGGTACTTGTAAAATCGTCCAAAGACTATAATAGGGTTTGTAATATTTGTATTTTATGTATCTATCGTGTGTGTAGTCAGATGTTGTGGTGTAGAACGTTCAATGGTTCGTTGTACTCGTCCTCTTGGTTTGTAATTTTGACATTAATTCGGTAAACGTACGTTGAATGTTTATGTAAATTATTTATGTGTATACCAAAGATAAGCATTTTTGTAAATATGGATTAACATTAGGTAAAAATATATGTGGCATTTATAAAATAGGTAATTTGATTAAATTTAAGGTTCAAAGCAACAATTTGCGCACGCTTCGATCAAGCAAATTGTATATTGTATATTTCAATCATGTTTCCTAACAAGAAAGTATGTTTTTCTGTTAAAATAATAGATTAATCTTGGCATCGATTTGCTCATAATTGCAAAACTTCGAAGAGTAGTTGATGAAGGAACACCATACATTATAACCTAGACTTTTCGCAGTCTATTTATGCACTTAATTCGCAATAATTCAGTCAACACCCGACACTTGAAGTAATAGGTTCAGAATATATTTTTTTAAATATTCGTTTGGAATTTAAAAAGTTACTAGAAACATAATTCAGTGTTTCGCTTTAATCAATGCAAAAAGCATTAAAATGGTGAGAAATGATGGCGAAATTTACCAACTTGACCACAATTTTTTTTTCTACACTTTTGATTAATTTTAGCTATTTGATAGAACAACTTACAAAGTTTAGTCTCTGTTGTTGATTTACAAGACCGTGCTGTCAAAATATTCAAAAAAGGACATTTCTTTGCTATCAAAAATAAATGAAAATGATTGCTATCATTTATCTAACTCTATATATTTTTCCTGCTGAAGGTAATTTATCTTATATAAAATATTCAGAATTCGTCTACAATTTTCTATAATTCCCTATAATCCTTCTAGTTGGAATAATTTCTCCGCTTCAGTCTATTTTCTAACAAACCTTTTGCACAAATAAAATAAAAATTCAACAAAAATTGCAATCAAAATTTTGATTACTAATGAAATACTACACAAATCTCGCTTTTGACAAGCGAGACCTTGTCAAAATACAATTTGATTATACAAAAATCTATCAGCTGTAACGGAATGGCTTATACTAGATATCTTATTAGCAATTCATTATTGGCAATAATCGCTAGAAATAGTGTCTGCAAGAGAAATGACACTTTGGTTTAAACTTTTATAAATTGGGAATTCTGTGAAACATCTGTTCCTCTAAGTTATGTTCAAATCAATTATTGTAATTTGTCTCTAAACACATGCCACTCGTCCTAATCAAGAAGATTCGAGGAAATCGTGGCGTGACCCGAAAAGTACTTGAATTACTAGGTGCTAGACGCAATCCAGCAACCGGACACTCGTTTGGCTTAGATCTAGATAAGCGCGAACAGACTTACACGAGCGGCCAATTTTTCAATTACCCGAGTTATTTTGAAGATAAAGGTAGTAATTGCCCTATATACATAGTGTACAAAATTCCACTTAGTGCGCAATTCACTGGAGCTAAATAGTTCTTTGTAATTGCAACTTCTAATTAAATCTTGAAGAAAGTTTTCTTTCACCAATATTTCCTCTTAAAGACAATGGGTATTATCAATTGGCATGAGCTTCGTGAAACACTCGCAATATGTGGATTATTAATCAAATTACATTTTTACATGCGCATCTTTTTGACCCGTTTCGAGGTTGGACCAGTTTGATTCAGTTCGTGCTCGCGTCTTGGCCATTTTATAATAACAGGAGCAGTTCAACAATGAAAGTATAACTGCCGTCCTAAAGTAATATTAAACTGTTTTTTTTTGTACAAAAACAAACAATATACAAACAAAATGTCGGAACAAGATGAAAGGTACTTCGACATCTTCGATTATGTTGTCTTTGCCGCTATGTTATTAGTATCTGCTTGGATCGGCATCTACTTTGCTTTCTTCGCAAAGATAAAGCAAAACACAACATCCGAGTATTTAATGGGCAGTAAAACAATGGGCATATTTCCCATTTCAATGTCTTTAATTGCAAGGTATGTAAGGTGCAATTTAATCATCTTTCCCTTTAAACGCCGCAATCAAGTCCTTCTGCATTCGTTTCAGCTTCAACTTCTTAATGCACTTCTCCCTATATTCATCAACTTCATTAGCTATCGTTTTTCCATATTTTAGTTTTCTCTTTCTCCCTTCAAGGCTATCTTGATATCGAATTACTTTCATTTCAATCCTCCGCAAATCATCATACTCTAGAGATTCTCTTGCTTTGACTTGTTCCTTTTGTTTTATTAACTCTTCCTCGTATTTTCTCTCCAACTCCAGTTCCTGCATACGAGCAGTAGACATGGCCTGTGATTGCAAAACCTCCGGACTTTGTGTCTCCCATTTTGACTTAACAATTGCGACTTTGCTGTAGATTTGTTCATTGGATGAATTGATTGTAGAAAATGCATTTCTTTTCACTTCTTCTTGTGGGAATTCCACTGGCAAGTCGGCTGCTTTTGGTACGGTAATTTCCACCGGTTTGGAAAATAAGATATTCGCATTAGGTTGGGTTGTTTCTTCAAGTTGTACTAACAAGTCATGAGGAAGTATCCGCCACATTTCCCAAGCACGAATGACTTTCATTATCTTCAACCTCATAACATCAGCAAATCGATATTCCTTATGCGTATGATAATATTCCAGCGTACTTTTCAATTGCTTAAAAATACCAAGTACTTTATCTTTGAGGCTGCTAACGAACTCAACACATTTTCTCTGCTTGGCGTTGTATAGAATATCCGATATTAAGTACAACCTTGCAATTTGCTTTAAACCTCGTGATGAACGAGCTTCATCATCCGGTCCATCGCCTGCTTCAAATGATTCAAATAAAATACTAACAACATCCGGTGCAGCAGACATTTTCTCCAAACAAAATATCATCGCGGCTGCAATTTGTGATTTTTCCGGAGTCAACTTACGAACAATTCTTATCAGAAGCAATTGATCAGAGTGTGCCAAATGTTTGGCTTCTTTAGCAAACTTGATCGAGGGATCCTTTACATTCATTCCTTTAGTATAATCTGGAACAACTGGAGGCATCCAAATGGAGCCTCCTTTAAACATTCGAAAAGGTTTAGTGCTCCAAGAAGTGATTGATTCACCATGTAACAAAGAATACAACTTCCAACGGTAGTAAATGTGCATTGACGATTTGTTATCAATGAGAAACTGATAGATGGGATTATGGAACTCTCGTTGCATTATCAATGCTTCAATCATTGGTCCTTCGCGGATCACAAATTCAATCGTTCTATGAATCGTAAACAGTATTTTTTTATCCATAGGTATTGTGACTTTAACAAAGGTTTTACTCAGGTCCACCTTACTTGCTTCTTGCTTGGCGAATGGTTTATTACGTTTCAAGTTGATAAGTTGTGCATTAAAGGGTAGCCCACTATATGGAGGTGGTAACATCATTCTCACCATCTCAGGTGGGATGTAGACAGGTTGCGATGGTATATCAACGGGCTTACCCCATGCTATTTTCATATCAGTTCGAGTTCCTAATTCGTTAAAAGCTCGTTTGCAATCATGTCTGCTCATGTACGCCACAAAGCCCACGTGGTGCGGTCGGGATCTATCCACAAATCGTGGCCACATTATCTTTACACTTGCCAGAGGACCATATACTCCAAAGATTTGCATGAGGTCTTGCTCATTTAAGGTGCTTTTAATATTAGATAAGAATAAATTTGTTGTATTCTCTATTCGTTCCTCCTCCATGTCCTTCTGCTTCTTATTGTGAAATGGGACCACATTCGTGATGGAGGTAGTAGCAGGATATGGTGATAGCTTCTGTAATGTCTTCTCCACTTGAAAATGTTTTTGTTCTAATTCTTCCTTGAGTTCTTGCAGATGTGATTTTGCTTTGTGCGCAGTTGCCGGGTTACCAACGCGATCAACCTTGATCAATCTAGCATACTCTATCGCTTTCTCATAGACATTTTCACCCACCTTGTAGATTGGAACTGGTGCATATACCTTTCCCTGAGTGTCATTCTGACTTCCACTTGCTTTCGATCCTGGATTATATACACCAGATTGTATGAAAGTCTTGGAGATTGGAGTTGAATTCTGAAATGTTTCTAGAAACTCTTGAAATGCATACGCTGTTGCTTCTTCTTCTTGCTGTCGCTTAACAAGTAATTTCTTCACAGGATTCGACATTATCTAATGTATACCTTGCTTTAGTTACATATCAGGAATTAGTATTCTGGGAATGCCAGCTGAGATGTATACGTACGGCACTCAATTCTGGATGATTTTGGCACCTGAAGCTTTGGTCATAGCCACTATGGCCTTTGCATACCTACCAGTATTTTATAAATTGCAGATAACTTCAAGCTACGAGGTACGAACAAACCGTTGACTAGGCTTCAATTATACGTCAATTTAGTTTTATTTATTGATGCGATTTCGTTTCAGTACCTTAATTTACGCTTCAATCAAACAGTGCGATACTTGGGCTCGATACTTTTTCTGCTCAAAATGTTGCTTTATATTCCCATTGTGATTTACGTTCCAGCACTGGCATTCAGTCAAGGTAGGTTTTGTTTTTATTATTTTCATCACTATGGTACACTAGATTATAATGATTGCAATTTACAGTAACAGGCATCAATCTGCACCTGATTACGCCAGTCGTATGCGTCGTTTGTATTTTCTATACGACTCTAGTAAGTATGACAAATTTCCAAGTTTTATATGTCAATAAAATAATACCAATTGCTACAAAATGTCAGCCGAAATTCGCCAACGATCACAAATCAACTTTCAGAAAACCGCAAATAGATTAAATTCAAATGATGAAGAACAACCTCCAGAAGGGTCAATTCCAAGCGTTGACATCAACAGTTCCTTTACACTAAGTGAAAGTCTTCATTCAAACCTGTCCTCTCTTGGCTCAGTGCGATCATCTCAAACATCCCGGTTAAATGATGAAGATGATTATTTCATGGCAATCGTAATCATGTTGTCCCTATTTATGTCCCTTGTGATGCCATATCTGCTATTGACATCCTCAAAACTTCTCTTTGATGGCCCACTATTGATCTTTATGATGTTGGTGCTACTCTTGGGGCCAATGTCACAGCTCACTCCAACTGATATTCGATTCTTTTTGTGCAGTGCCCTTCAATTACTTGCATCACTGAAGTGATCTACAAATAAATTAATAACCAAACTGACTTTGACTTATGGCGCGATTTCAATTAAATCAATTAATGAATTCTGTGTTGAAACTGCTTTCAGGGAGGTCTAAAGGCAGTCGTATGGACAGACACAATCCAAACGCTTGTGATGTTTGGGGCACTCATTGTGGTTGTCATTATGGGTACCATTTCCGTGGGTGGATTTTCCGAAGTGTGGCGAATCAGTGATGAAGGAGAACGTCTCGAATTCTTCAAGTGAAATGCCAATACTAGTTGAGAACTATTTTATTCATATAAATCGGTTTTAGTTTGGATTGGGACCCTACAATCCGTCATACGTTCTGGACGGTAGCAATCGGTAACTATTTCTCTTGGTTAGCAAGTTGCTCAATTAATCAAGCAATGGTCCAGAGATGCCTTGCAATGCCCACATTAAAATCAGCTAGAATGTGAGGATTGACGCAATTTTCATACTCCAAATAATATAGAATATTTTAGTACCATTTTGATATTGGTCGTTGGTATCACCAGTCTGGTATCAATGTGTTGTTACATGGGTCTTTTGATCTACGCCTCTTACCACGACTGCGATCCAGTTACAAGAGGATCAATTGGAAAGTCTGATCAGTTGTTACCATATTTTGTGATGAAAATAGCGACTAGTATTCCTGGTTTACCCGGGTTGTTTGTTAGTGGGGTGTTTAGTGCAGCTCTCAGGTAGGAAAACACACCCACACAAAATATACATGCTAAATATAATAATTACTCGTTTGGAATGATTAGTTCAATGTCCACTGGTTTAAACTCAATGACGGGAGTAATCTTTGAAGACCTGATCAAACCCAACGTGAAAAAACCATTGACCGAAGAACGTGCTAGCTTTATCATGAAGGTTATTGTAGTCATTATTGGAAGTATATGTGTAGGACTTGTCTTCCTTGTGGAAAAGATGGGTGCGTTGATTCAGGCAAGTGGAAGCATGGCCGCCATTACAGCTGGACCTTTATTAGGGATATTTACCTTGGGAATGTTTGTACCATTTGCCAATCCAACTGTAAGTTTCTTTATGATTGTTTGTCTAAGGTTTTATATTGTTCGTTTCCCAAGGGTGCATTAACAGGTGGCATTGTATCCGGAACTTTTATTGGTTGGATTTCAATTGGTACACAGCTGAAAATCGCTGCTAAAGAAATAGTCTTCGCCCAAAAACCAGCAGTGATTACTGGTTGCAATGCTGATTGGTTAGCAGAGTTTGCATCTGTTGACATTGCAAGAACACCAGTATTAACACAAATTGAGCAACCGGATGTGTTCGTTGCTTACAGACTCTCTTACATGTATTACTCTGCTCTAGGTACAATCACGGCTATTGTAGTAGGAATGTTGGTCAGTTACTTGACGGGAAGTAATAAGAACAGAACGATACATAAAGACTTGCTCTCGCCTGTGATGCATGGTTTTCTCAAGAAGAAACCGGGAGTGGCAACTCCAGCATCAATCGTCAGGGAACAGCAACCAACTACTCTGGGTAGTTTTCGTAAACTACCAAATCATATAAAACTAAGTAAACTCACCAACATATTTAATTAATCTTGCATTGTTAAGTACAAACTGCACTGCGTAGTGTAGCAGATATACGAGTTAAACATTGCCTGTAATTGGTAATGAGTAACTTTACAAAGCTACTAGCTAAAAGCGTAATTACAATTCGTGCTTACTTAACATTTTGGCAGATTTGGGAGTGATGATTACTTCATCATCGGATATTAGGGAGCGTTTGGAACGAGTTGCTTTCTTTCCAGGATCCGCGTCAGTTAGACTGATGCGTGAGACAACTTTTGCCGATTCCCTACTACAATTAATAAGAGGGTCTTATTGGAATATTAATTTAGATTGAATCCAATATAACCGACCTGTTTAAGTTGGCTAGAAGAGTCACTTCTCTAGATTTCTCAAAGTCGCATTCAAGATTAAAAGCAGCGTCGCCAGGCATTATCAACTCCTTATCGTGTTGCACAACTAATACATTAGAGTAGACTTTGCCTGTTTGTTTCGTTTGGCATTTGTCTAAATCAAATACAATGTTGAATGTGTGCTTTTCTCTTGATGATACTAAAACGATCAAAATGTAGAGAAAGTGTTTACTGGTAACGTTAGTTATTGATTTTGAGTGTTGCACACCTGCATCCAGATAACATGGTGATTGTTTGTCATGAAAACTTCCTCGTGTATAGATCACTCCATCAAAGTCTTCATTTGTTTCCAACTGGATGTGCATTGAATTTGAGCCGCATTTTAATTTGACACTTTTGTAGCCTCCTTCAGCAAGACCAATTTTCATGTCTTCTCCCAGGTTTGATGCAAATAATTCTAAAATTTAAAACAAGTACATATTTTTGTTTATTTATAAGATATTAATACAATACTCACCATCTGCTCCAGTTAGAACTTTACCAAAGACGATTATATATAAGAAATAAACTGTTCTAGTTTTCATTTCTGCATTATGTGAGAACATTAAATGAATAAGAAAAGTTGCACTTCTCGAAACCACAATCTAGTTATTTGTACATTACGATTATAACTGAGTATATAAACCAGTTGTATTCCAGGTGAGCCAGCAATGCGGAAAGGTAAATGAACTGACATGACCATAGATTCTTTACTAACTTTGAGTCATCTTTAAGCACCAACATTTATAAATCAAGGAGTTACAAAATCTTTGCTATTAACAACAATAGGGTAAGGCAAAGAGTAGGAAACAACATAACTATTAATGAACAGAATAGCAATAGAAAGTAATATTATTGAGTGTGGTCACAAAGTATCACAAAGATTCATTATGCTGATAAAACTTCACTGTAGCACTTACTTAATATTGATTTGTAAAATGTTTTCAGCTTGTTGCCTTCTTCAGTATCTACAGATCTGCTGTAATCCAGTAAAAGTACAAAGTAGACTCATACTGAAGAAGGCAACAAGCCGTAGTTTTATCATGTAGATGAAACTTATATAAAACACTTACTTATTATTGATTTATAAAACGTTTTTGACTTGCTGCCTTCTTCAGTATATCAGTATCTTCCGTTTTATAAATCAATAATAAGTAAGTATGATATATATGTTTCAGCTACATAAATAATATTTTGCACAAAATACGCTTAAATTTAAATATGTCCGAAATGAAATAAATTTCGACCAAATACATTTTTAGCCATTCACTATAGGTAACTAACATCACACAACTTTGTTGCTGTAAATTTGAGTTCATATGTTCACTTGAAGTCGTCCAATCACTTCAAGTCGTTCCCCTCCAGCAAAAAATACCAGTTCACGGCGAAAGCTCTGGCGACGAAACCATCTGTGTTAACTATTTTGGTGGGTTGTGTTGTTTACGAGGACTTAGCATTGCAACTGTCTGTAATCGTTTATCCTTGTGGAGTACAATCCGGGCAAAGCTCTAAGCATCGAACCGGCAGCATCGATTGTGTCACAACAAACGCAGTGAAATGTGCAAATCGTCCAAATAGTTTGATGTGAATAATAGAAATTTGCCGGAGCCAAGGACATTCGCCGTTGTTGTTCAGGCTCAGTGATAACTTCATCGCATCTCTCCTGATCCCTCAGCGCTCAAAATATTGTAAATAAAACGAACACCAGCGCTCCGCATCTGACATTGCAAATAGCATCGCAAATGAAAAGGTTAGAGCAGTTTAAATACGTTAGGTTACTTTTGTTTAATAGATTTATCTGAATACTTACAATACGCGTATGGTGAGCAATAAAACGTTCTACTCAAGTTCAGACTTTGTCCAAATATAATCAGCTGTTCACAAGTTTGTCCATTACAAATTAAGCCCTTATTAAACAAATATTAATGCAATCAGTGCTAATCAGATATATAACAAAGGCACCCATTAAGTTGCAAGGCGCACACGTGACGATAATAATTATGTTTGAAGTAACTGTTCACTCTTGATTACAAACTAGATTATGTGATATCATCTCATAGAGTATACTATGTTGCTCTATTATTCCAGACACACTCCAATTAAACAGTTTTCAAGTGACAGTGAATAATGGTGGAGATGAGAAATTCTGTGTGCCCCTTACTGCAGGATCCACAGACTTATACACCAGACACAATAGATTTAGCCAATGATGACAGAGAGCGGCAATACTGGTTTTCATGTCTGCAGAGAATGGTAGAGAAGTTTATTGACAAGGCTGGTGTTCTCAATCCACAATACCCAGAGGCAACTGATGTTGCCAAAAAATGTTTTAACAGTTTTACAGAATTGATTCAACAATTAAACACAGACCCAAAGTGAGTATTACAAATAACTAAATAGTTCATTGTCCACATATAAAATCAACTTGTGATGTTTACTTCAACACTTGTGATCATGTTGATGAAATTAAGGAAGTTTCTGCATGTGACTTTTCTGTACTGACCCATTACTATAATATTATGTATTATTGGTTGCAGAATTTTAAATCCTCTGAGTATAAGAACTTTACTAGAGTTCAATGAGAAAACGTTGCGGGAAAATAATTTTAAAGATGCTTGGAAAATGCAGAAACTGCAAGAAACTGAGGCTGCCTTTAAGGAATTGCCACACCGATTGCAATATGTAGATTCACTTAATGATGAGTTTATGAAATGGTTGGAAATTGGGTCCGGCATGCTTGCTGGCAACATGTTTGATTGGGGTGCTAAGGCTGTGACTGACATTTTAGAAATCTCTGATAACTTTGGTTTGCAGCAGGCCATGCAGCTCATCCAGAAGCGACCATGGTTCAAGGATGATTTAAATATTTGGGTGCAGCACGCGCAAGTAATTTATTTCGTTATTATTTGCCCTATCATTGATTTCCCTCCAAACTAATTATCAATTAATTGTTGTCCTTACCCTATTAATTATTAGTCAGTTATTTGCAAGTTTTCATTTTGTTTTCGAGTAGAGGCGCCGTTATAAAATGGCCGTGATATTTGTGGATAATGCCGGCATGGATTTCGTGTTGGGTGTGCTGCCGTTTGTACGGGAGCTGCTAAAGCGAAATACCAGGGTGATATTGTCGGGAAACTCATCTCCTGCTCTCAATGACATCACACATCGTGAGCTGAATGACTGCTTGCAGCGGGCGAAAGCACACTGCCCCGTGATAAGCGCTGCAGTTGAGGAGTTGAATTTGAAAGCGATGGAAAATGGACAGGAAGGCCCATGTCTGGATCTCAGTAATTTAGATAAAAGTATGCAATGTGCTATCAAGTAGTAATTAGTAAGATAATCATTTGATATTTGATAGATTTATGTGAAGCAATGCAACAAGCTGATCTTATTGTCTTAGAAGGAATGGGTAGAGCAATTCACACTAATTACGATGCCAAATTTAAAGTCGACAGTCTAAAAGTCGCCGTACTGAAGAATGAGTGGTTAGCGCGGAGTCTCGGAGCAGAGCAGTTTTCAGTCGTTTTTCGTTTCGTACCGACGACCGCGCTGCCCGTTTCATAAATGATCAAGGTAACAAAATGATGCAAAAATTAACAGTAATGTGTACTTTAGTACTACGTACCTGAGGTGTAATAAACATAGCATTTTATCAGTTGACAATATGTACCTATTTTCAACCTAATTCATTATTTTTATATGTTGTACCTATTTTATTTCTTACTTATTAACAACTTATAACACATCTAGGTGCTTCTTATACTTCCGAAATTTGTAACATTTCCACACCAACATATTTGACTAGAATTTGAATTTGAATTGAATGTTGTCTTCACTTATCGCCTTCGAGACTTATCAAGTTTAAATGTAAATTTTGATTTTTTACACTGTCCTGAACACATTGCAAGCAACAACGAATATCCACTTAAATTAAAATTAGTAATTAATTATGCCTGATTCCCAACATTCTGTATTTCCGTATCATCAAGTTCCCCGTTTAGTTGACTGTATTTACGATGCAAATCCATGAGTTCAGTGCGTAACTTAATGACTTTGCTTCTCATCCTTTTGTCATTCTGGACTAGCGTGTGTATCCTATTCATCGCCTTCTTCTGATGTGTCTGGTCAATGATCCACCGATGGTACAACTCGCTCCAAATATTAAGGCTGACTGCGGCCACACTCGGCCAAATGGCACATTTATTCGGTTCATAAATAGAATTCAATAACGAGGTAAGAATATCAGGCCGGTTGAGATATGACCATAGACTCGTTGTTTTCTTTGCAACTTCCATCCGTTCTCTATCTGCCTCGCAATTTCCCAGGAACGTCCCGAACTGGCTAAAATAGGAATGTTCAAATAGCATGATGAGCATCTGAGTGGTAAACTCAAAACTGCACGGAAATTGATAATGCAATTGTTGGACACAGTCCAGGAATAGTAAAAATGTGGGCTGCTGGTTTTTATTCCGGACATTGGAGTAACAGAATTTACTGTGACGGGTTTGGAAAGGGTAGCCTGCTTGTAGCCACTCGCGAGTGATCAATGCCTGTAAGCCACGAACAGTACGACAATCGGGGTTTAATATCACTTGAGCTATTGACGTCACAAGTAACGTCGAGTCCATTCCATGTGAACCGTGAATTAGAACACTCGCACCTTCCTTGTCTAGACATTGCGCCACAAAGCAAGCAGCATTCAGTGTATTCTGTATTAATGTTAACCAATTGCTATTATCTACTCTTGAAATCCACTTATCTGGGGTGCATGTTGTATCATTGCAAGCATCCATAAACTTCTGGAAGCAATCCAACAACAAACCTTTACAATTTGCTATTTTATCCAGGTTTTTATGAATCCTGCGCCATTGGGGATAGTGTTCATCCGGTTCAGTTCCGCCACCTTTAGTTTTGCATGTTGCTACCATATTCATAGATCTAGTTTCAATCAAATACCCTTTCTTATTTACACCTAGAAAATGATTAAGTATCTTCTCATCAGCACGGCATCTCCTATTATTAATTATCAATGGTTGACTACTTCTAAGAAGCACAGCGCCATTTTCATGTCGATAACTTAACAGTGGAAAACGCCCACCATCTCGGAAATTTGCTGCTGCAAGGATTATTTCATCATCAATTGCCTTAGGCACAATCAAACTTGCAGGATATGTAGGACACACAGAGTAATCCCTGTTTATTGTTGTTACTCTCCACTCATCACTGGTTAGCAATTTGGAAAATTCCATTTCCAATGTGAATAGAGTGTGGCCATCCTCAATTATATTATACATTGGTCTGTAGAAGAATGGATAGAGTGATGAGGGGTTGTCAAGATTGGATAGTCTTTCAATTGATGCATAAACATTGAAAAACTCTTCTGTTGAACCAATGTCCAGTTGTAGGATCCGTAAATCTTTACATTTAAGAATTAATGTGCCTCCATTTTGACAACTGCTGTTTGTTCCATTTGGCCTTTTCTCAACTATATCAATACTTTGATGCAATAACTACAAACAAACAAAATCAAAACAACCAATTGTTACAAATAAATGTCATACCCAAAGTTCCTGAACATCTTCCTTCCTACTAGATAAAATTAAATGATGCCCAGACACACATAATGTTCCATCAACTGGTTCATGAAAGGGACCATGAAGAATAACACCATCCAGTTTAGGTGTTGCTATATGTATAGCAAACTCCATTGCTGTACAAAATAATATAAGAAAACATAGATAAGAAGTAAGAGGGTTATGTATCAAACTTACTTGTGAATTATCAGGTAGATAGGGAGGCCATAGTTCAGAAGAACACATAAATTATTTAATACACTAATGTTGCTCACAAATAGTTGATTGCTATATTTGCGTGAAGTGCTGGTCACCACGTCGACGGAATGATAAAACCACGTTTAATCTACTTTCCACCTACAGTAACCAATTATCTTCTAAATGTTTCCATTTTCATTAATGTTGCCAGAGACGGCTTTAGATATCTCACTAATTCAGATAATAAAATACAACCAGAGAAAAATAAATTATTTATGTGAATTCATTTAAACGTAATAAGTAATATGAAATTCGAGATAAATTTCTGTTTACATTGAATTGCCATTGATTTCTGGAGATTTTTTTCTTTGAAGGTCGACAAACGAAGATAAACATGTTATTTGCTGTATTCATAGATGTAGCTGATAATCTTTTTGATTTATTATTCAACAATTTTAATAGAAATAATTTTGATTTGAATTATTGATTGTTAAGTTCTATTCGAGAAGATGGCGCACTATATTATGAAATGAATAAAATTTCTTGAAATTTGTTCTTTTTTCAACTGCGTAACGCACGACTTCACATGGATTGCCATGTTTTCATTCACTGAGCCCTACAAACCTTTGCTAATAGCTTTTCAATGTAATACCGCCAGAATCAAATCACATTTCCTCTTTTATTAGTATAACGCTCAAACGATACCTTCCTTCGATGCGGCTGGATGAGCGCGCAAGTAAAACCCCAATAACGAATAAACCTTTTAGTTAGCACCTTCAATTTAAAGCTGCATATGAACGCTGAATACAAAGCAGCGCGTACGTAATGAATCTGAAATGAGTACATCAGTTTCTCTTTTAACGTATTGAGCTTTATATTGAAATAGCTCTAGCAGTCGATTGTGTGCGGTTCCGAGTAGTTTGCGGCATGCGCATGCAAAGAAACACAATGAAGCCAAAAAGTAAACGACTTTCCTTTGTCTTTGGCTTGATTCAAAATCGATCTTCGATGGTTGGTTTCGATTTGCTCGATGGTCGTTGCCGTGGCCGGCAGGCACAATTGGTCCCTGAGCGCGCGGTTTGCGCGATGAACATTATGGTTTTCGTTGTTCTCTGGCACGATGGTGGTATGCGCAAGAAACGCAGCGTTTCGGCGCATTATCGTTGAACAGCCCCAACGGTCACCGAAGAATGCGACCGGCACAACCTTGGCAGGCGTGCACATATAATTCCTGTGTTTGGCTCTAAGGAAAACTGCACCGACGAAGCTTCTGCTTATTTTTATCGCAATATTATAATCGCATCGTATCATCTCATTCCTGGCAGAAACAGTGAACACTCCGAAGACTGAATATTGCACGAATTACCTCGAGACATAGAATAGTGATCATGCACAAATTGTTACATCGCATCTTGATTTACAGGCTTTGTGGGGCGGACGAGGCAAAAAGCTTCAATTCGTTTGTTTACGTTATATGCATCGCGTCGATGCACGAATGAAGGAAACGTAAAAAGTCTTATCGTAGTGCACGCTTCAATCCCACGATGCATCAGGATGCGAGGTAAACAACACAAAGGTAATGGACATGGGACTGGAAGTAAATGCTTGTTGTTCTGGCAGACAATGAAAACATTCGACTCACGCTCTTCAGCTTGCAGCAATATCAGCAACCGGCCAAATACTCCAGACATATTTGCATAATATATAGGACAACCCAATACCAGGCACAAAACAAATGAATATCGATACATTCTTAATTCCACTCTTATTTATACTAATGACTCATGTTTTGCAAATTGCAGTGGTCTTGACAGAATGGGAATAATAAAACTACTCTTCAAATGGATGTTTGAGTTTTTCTGGTCCCCCGGAACGGTACAAAGTTTCAAATTTTCGACCATCGCATCCTGAATACAATTACAGTGCATTGTGCACTTAACTGTTTTCTCTCTCGTGATATTCTGAACAAATGAATCCAGACTTGATATCCCTGGTATACATATGCCGTGCTACTTGCAAAAACGGTCCACATCTCTTATTTACTTTTTACTGCTAAGAATATCGCTGGCTGTGTTTACGAAGTGTTTAATAAGCATAGATTGACTTACGTTTTCGACTTGTTGCCTTCTTCCTTAGATATTGTTTAAGCAAATCTGTTTCAAATGTTCGACCAACAACCAATTCTGCTCGTTAAGTCGCTAGCGCGGAGGCAACAATGCGTGACCGAGGACTTCACAGCTCGTCCGTTCCACCGGTCATGATCCATTTCGTCGGCCCTCCGCCTTCGCACGAATGTAGAAGCTTCAACGCATACTACACTTGTGGCAAGCATTAGAGTTGGTAAGGTGTGAGCACGGTGTGCATCTTCGCAGGGCGCTGGCGGTTTGCCGATATCATGGTCGAAATCTCTCATGCCGCTGCACGTCGACGAGTGCTGACCTTATAACAAAGCGTAACATTTTACTCGTGAGCATCGAACCCGATCCAGCGATTCAATCTGTGTGAGCGCGAACCTCGACCCATGCCCAGTAAACATTGGCGTGAAATATTATATTTTTAGGTAACTTCGCTGCCTTTACAAGTAAACAACAGCGAAAATGTTAAAGGTTACATTGACTGCATGCAGATGTCCATTCTAAACAATTACCATTTTGTCTGTTTTTCATTTGTTTTCACCCAAGTCATTATTGGTTGTGTGAAAGGTTGGAAAAACATTGCTAGTTACTGACCATGAAGAGTTCTTTGCCTCATGCGCTATAAAATTCGCGTTATTCGCAAGGAAAAAAACAAATTTCGTTATTGTTTACGCATGGTGATTGCTTTTATTGCCGGCGTCTTGGTTTTATTGCCCAATTGTACAGTTATCTTGGAAGCAACAGCACAAAGTGGTAATCATGTTAATCATTTTAATTTGAAGACATGCCCGATCTTCGGCGATATAAATAAATGATGTGATGAATATTAACGTAAATTGCATGTGGTTCAGCCATTTCAGTCAGCATATTGAAACTCTTGAAAACGCGTAATTTGATTCGCGGATAACTCGCAGCTAGCGGGAGGTACCAGGAAGTTAATCTCTGCGTTGGCGGCGCATGGACCTGAAGCATCTGTTCCACTTTGTTCGCACACCATTCGCATTGAGTGGGGTTTCAGGTGTAGAAGTTGCAGTTATATATGGCTTTGAGGAGTGATGAAGACATATTTATGTATAAAAAAAGCTAGGCAAATAGGTTTTCTTGCGTGTTAAAATGTTGAATTGACTTAAGAAATTCTCAGTTTTGCCAAAGGGGTGGCTGGGAGGTGTGAAAATATCTACAAAAAGTAGGGCAAGAGCAAGTAGAGTCTATTGAAATTAAGAATTTCTCGCTGAAACTTTGCAGATTTGATATTGAAATATAAAATGAAATAATAAAACATAGTATTGCTGAGTGTGGTAACAAAGTGCCCAATATTCATTTCACTGAAACACTTACTTATATCTGATTTTATATGGTCTGGGTGGTCGGCTGTTTCTTTCTTTGGAGATGGGTATTTTGCTTGATTGATTGAGTAAGGTAATATGCCGGAAACCTTTTATCAAGTGAATATTATATCATATTGATTGGATTGGATTAATCTTCTGTTGCAAAACTACTATTTGAACAATTTCAACTGTGGTCTCTTCGTCTATAGTGGTATGAATCTGAATGAACCGAATTTTTTTAAACTCAACCTAGATATTGCGTACAACCGCTAAACTTTTGAATTAAATCACTTCTTATTCATTCTATATGAATATTAGAATTAAGAATATCTTCATATTCTTTAGATGTTTCTGGGTCATCTCGTTGTATTGCCTAATTAATATAAAATTAAGCTTCTCACGTTCTAAATACCCGGAGGTCCAATTTGTTGTTGATTGGAACCTTGCAATAACTTGTTTGAACTTGGCCAATATGACATTGTATATTAAATAGAAACGCGCAATCCAACATTTGTTTTCAGTTCCATCAGCAGCAAATGTCTAATCTCTTGCAGGTTGTGCATTTTTCATCATTTCTTTGCGCACACTCTACGTGCTCGGAATTTGTAGTCTTATCATGCAGGATCAATTACAAAATGCTTCATTTCAGCACTATTCTTCGTTGATTCCTTTGCTACGCATTTAACCATTTCACGACTGTTGGTTTTTTAAACAAGAAAGAAGATTGTATTCATATAACTTTAACACTTGCTAATTATTGCTAAGAGTATTGTTGAGTGTGGTTACGAAGTGTTTAATATTCCTTCTTATCTCGGTGACCTGGGTTCGATTTCCGGTTGAGGAGGTAGGTAAGACAGAGCATCCAATTGGGTGGCATTAATAATCCGCGAGATTGGAAAAGCCATTATAATAGTTAATAATAATTATTGTTAGTTTAGAGTATTTTCTGCAGAGTGTGATAAAACTTTACTACAACACTTACTACATTGTGGAACAGCAAATTTCCGATCAAGATGGCATTAACTGCATTCGATCAATCACAATTTTCTAAGAAAACGGCTTTTTCAAAAATATCCCATCTCCTATCGTTTTTGTTTTTTTTTTTTTAGTTTTGATTTTAGTGTTTGGCCATATTTTGGTTGCAATTTGATATATTGTCCCATAACTTCCGAAATTATCGTTAGATCATTTAGCTGTTTTCAATAACAATTAATAAACAAATACCGAAGAATTGTGTGAAAACGTGATTTGTTTATCTTTAATAGTTCCGAACTTATAAGTTCTCTTCAGTATTTATTATCAACATGTCGAAAACGTTTTACCAAGTGACTAAAAGTAATAGTAACGTTTTATTAACATATTGTTTATTTATATAACGTTTTCGACTTGTTGCCTTCTTCTGTATGTGTTTCTGCATAAATAATGGTTTGTGAATCGCAGGCGAGCTGCGTGTCCGAAGCACGTTACACGATGTTCGAAAATGTCTATAACCGTAAAAGTGAAAGTAGGAAGACTTGGCTCGCGTTGATTCTCGTTGGTATACTTTAATAATATCTGTTTTATATCGTGCTTGTGAGTTAATGAAAAACTATCACATCATAAGAGATAGCTTTGGTTGCTTATAGCTGATACAAGAGAGGAAAACTAATTTTATTCAATCAAAGCACGTCTATAATTTCCCCAACACGTGAAAACTAATGGAAATTGTTTCGCATGGTTGCATTGGCAGTCCCATTTCGCATCTTTCCAACACCATTTTATTTCCTGGCAAGAGCCACAATAGTGCAGTACACATCAAATTTCCTTTGCTCTGATTTTCGATTATACTTTCCACGCCACGAATCAACCGCAAACGTTGGCCTCAGCTGAGATTTGTACGTTAAAACTCGTGCCAGTACTACTGTCATTTGTTTTCTTGTTTCATTCTTCCATTTGGTAGGTCTGTGCTTTTTGCGCTTCAAGCTGTTACAAGCGTTTGTAATGGCAAAGGACCAATTCCCGCAGTCTGTCTGCTCTTGTTTGCATTTGTTTGTGTTGTTCTGTGTGGCGTTCCGTGGCATTTCACCAGCGCGTTCGAAAATTATGCCTCGCTTGCCTATATTGTGTATCTAATTCGCTTGCTCCGTTTCTTGTGAGCAATTTTCCCACGCATAAATTTAATCTGAGCATTGCCACATCGGCCATATCCATTGCTGCAATTAGAGAATTTGTGCAAGCATGACAATTGTTCGTTTACGATTTAAATGCTGATATTCAATATTTAAAAATTTTCCAGATGGTTGTATAAAAGTAAAAGAACTACAAGAAACCTCTCTAATTTTTAGTATCAAGGGTCTATTAAACCAATTAAGGTTCATTAAAATTTCTCATCGTGAGTTTTGTGAGATCAATTTAAAAACTTCTTGTTCGAAGTATGTTTTTTTTTTTTTATCAGAAAAGAAGGATGTTGGAGCTAGTGAGAGCATACAATTATTTTCAAGTCACTTTATTACTAGGATAAATTGTTGTTGTTGTGCCAAGAAAACGGTTTACTCAAACATTTTATTACCTTAACTATAAGTGGAGATTCGGTAGATATTTGGATAGATATAAGCTTAGCTAATCTTATTCATAAGACAAACCAGTCTGAACATCATTAGTTTGCACGAAATTCAATCAAGTTCAGGTGGAATTAACTCGTCTATACATTGTTTAATAGTTTAATTCTAAAAGTATGCCGTTAAATTTTGAAATAACAAAGAAAAAGTTGAGAATAATTAAATATATAACTAAATAATAGAGTATAGCTGAGTATACAAAGTGTTTAATATAATAAATAATAACAATTACTTCTAGTCAGATGTATCAGCTCATTCGATGTTTATTGACAGCCTTAGTTGCATTGTAGTATGAATAGTAGAAACTGTTAATTGTCATTTAGTAAAATGTTAATTCACTGTGTTTATTCTGATTGCAATTCGGTTCAATCGGATACAACCGCCAGGCGAGACAGCATTATTGTTGATGTTAACGATTATTGGTTAATGATGTGGGACACGCGACCAGTCTGTGTGCGATTCATTTGAATCGTGTTCTTATGAATGATAACACCAAGTGTATACAAGATGCAATTATTTTAATTCTTCAATTTCAACAGTCGGAATCTTATGCTTTTTGAAGCATAAAACATTCAATCACGCCAAAATTGATTGTTTCAATTTACCACTCACGGCATATTTAAATAGTTCAGTTATTGTGCGATTGCACACATTTCGTGCAACACTCCACAATGACTGTGTCAATTGAATCATTCGTGTGCGGGATGCGCGTTTAATTTAACCACTGATGTATTCTCGGCAGCAAGAGCATCGCGTGTGTTTCGGCCTCTCGCTTATGTTATTGATAATTACGATTTGCTACACTGACATGACCTTCTGGTATGTTGAGAAAAAGGGGAAGTTAACAAACACATGCATCTCTAGCAACCGTAGGGGCTGCCTGCTTAAGGGTGTGGTAATACGGGTGCTTTTATATCTTACCGCTCCGAATCAAATTAAAATCTTAGGGCAAAACTCTACTTAATATTATAGCGAAATTGTAATTATTACAACTATTATCGGATGATATTAACATTTTATTATTTCCTACAATAAACTCATTCATAATTATTAGGATAGTTCCGAGAAGGTTACTATTATTTATTGCTATATACTACATATTGAAGAGTGCTTCATGAATACAATTTATTAATGGTGCAAAGCAAGTAATGAGTTTCTTTCAATACTTAAGGTAACATTAAAGTGTTATACCTATTGAAATATCAAATT
This sequence comes from Diploeciton nevermanni, assembly GCA_027575565.1. Taxonomy (NCBI): domain Eukaryota; kingdom Metazoa; phylum Arthropoda; class Insecta; order Coleoptera; family Staphylinidae; genus Diploeciton; species Diploeciton nevermanni. The sequence continues at coordinate 192,971 of JAODIE010017681.1, forward strand.
ACTATTGCAAAACTTATATCCAAATGGGTTTCAATAACTACTGCGTAGTTTATTTATAATAAATTTTTGAAATAAATAATTGGATAAAATCTTACCTGGTTTGGGTTGATATTTCTGTTTCTTGTTTTGAAATTTAGTTATTACTAGATATTACCAACATCAGAAATACATTGGATTTTCTAGCAACTGGCTAGCGTGACTTTTTCATGTGGCTTTCAACATACCTGGTAGAAGGATTTCAAGAATTATTTTAGCAGTTAGCTAATTGAGTAACAATTTAAGACCAAATAGTTACGTTTCCGTAATGGAAAATGTCCAAATGGGTTTGAATAATCATTGCATAGTTCATCTGTAATTAATTAGGGATCAAATTTATCGTACAAACACTTAAAATTGTCATTGGATTAGAGAAGATGACGATGAGGATTAGGAATAAAAGCATAGTTAAGAATAAATAAGGAAAGATTAAGCATAATAACTTTATGTGAAACTAAGAAACATTTAAAATAGATAACGAGTACTAGGATATACAAAAATATGGTAATTTCTAAAGTAATGCTTAAATGCAATGTTATATGTCATAGAAAACGAATAGTTATCAATATTTATTTTCTACGAAAAAGTAACCATAGTTTAGAAATTGATATTCTTCAATGTATTATTATGAGATAAATTAGAAACTATCAAATCAAGTTTTCGAGGTGATTCTCTTTTCGATACTTATTTTTTTCCAAGCAATACCAATATAAATAAAGCAATAATAGCATGTTTCTCTACAAATTTTTCTTAATCTAAATACTCTAGGCAACATTTATGTCAACATATCAATACACCAGTAATGTGTTCATTATCCTGTTCCAACATTTATAAGAATTGTACATGAACATATACTAACAAGTCACTATAGTATGTTTTTTCGAATCAATACTGATAACAGTTAGAAACAATTTCCTATCTAGACTAATATTGAAAAGCAAGTTAATAATGTTTAACTTAAATAAATTTATAGCTAAGTTGAATTTTACTAAATTTTACTATCCTACAGCATTGAAAGTTTATAGATTTTCATTAAGTAGAAACTAGTCGTCAGAATATCAATTTAACATCAAACTG